>CAUYQV010166526.1:0-31640 GCA_963574575.1 Galagoides demidoff
GAACAGCTAGGGGAAAGGAGTTCACACATCACTAGTGCCAGCCCCACCAACAAGGTCGGCTCCCCCTGTCAGGTTCCAGAGGAAGATGACTTAACTGTATTTGAATAAATGCAGATTGCTGTATTATACTTAATAAAAATAAGACATCCCCTGAAAATAAGCCCTAGTGTGTCTTCTTGAGAAAAAATAAATATAAGACAGTGTCTTATTTTTGGGGAAACATGGTACACTACAATGTTGCCTTTATCACAAATCGGGTAACAGAAAATGCATGAATCTCTTAATTGACTCTCTAATCTGTCCCATTAGTCTGTTTGTATATCTATCTCACTGTTTTAACTATTGATACTACAGACTTATGATAGCTCTTATAACCTGGTAACATAAGTCCTCCAGGTCTTAGTTTTTCTTAAAGATTGCTTTAAATATTTCGGATATTTTGCATTTTCATATGAATTTTAGAAGCAATTTGTCTATGTTTGACAATCACAGACTAATTTTGATTGAAATTACATTGAATTTGCAGATTAATTTGAAGAAATTGACATTTTTACAATAATAAATATTTCAATCCATGAACATAGTATATTCCTTCTTTAATTTAGTAATTTTAAGTTGTTTTCAATAATATTGTATAGTTTCCATCAGGATTTTGCACATATTTTGTGAGATTTATACCTAGGTATTTGACTTGTCTTGACACAAACGTAAATTCTGTATTTCTAAATATCCACTTCCTACTTGTTTCTGGTATATAAAAATAGAATAGATACTTTGTATACAATAGCCTAGCTAAATTCACTTATTAATTTCAATAGTTAGGTGTTTTTCTGATTTTTCCTGTCCACATTCATATCACCTGTGAATAAAGCTTTATAAAGCTTTATATTTTCCTTTCCAATCCTTATGCCTTTTTTTTTTTTTTGTAGAGACAGTAGAGTGCCATGGCATCACACAGCTCACAGCAACCACTAACTCCTGGGCTTAGATGATTTTCTTGCCTCAGCCTCCCAAGTAGCTGGGACTACAGGTGCCCGCCACAATGCCCAGCTTTTTTTGTTGTTGTTGCAGTTTGGCTGGGGCTGGGTTTGAACCCACCACTTTTGGTATATGGGGCCAGTGCCCTACTCACTGAGCCACAGGCGCCACCCTCTTATGCCTTTTATTTCTCTTTCTTGCCTTATTACATTTGGTTGAACCTTCAGTACAGTGTTGAACAGATGAGATAGCAGGTATCCTGATCTTGTTAATAATCTCAGGGGAGAGTATTCAAGATTTTACCATAAAACATCATGTTTGCTATAGGTATTTTTAAGATACTTTTTTTTAACTGTTTAATGATGTTCCCTTCTTTTCTAGTTTGATGTGAGATTTTACTATAAATGGATGTTGAATTTTGTCAAATGTACTTTCTGAATGTGTCAAGATGATCATATATTTCTTTATTCTTTTGGCAATGTATAAATTATACTAACTGATGTTCTTTTTTGGAGGGACTTCAACTTTACTGGTGTATACTAAACAAATAAAAATTGAATATATTAGAGGTATACAACATGATGTTTTGGTATACATATAGATGAGAAATAATTACCACAACTAAGCTAATTAATATATCCATTCCTTCAGGTAGTCACAGTTTTTGAGTGTGTGTATATGTGTATTTGGAGGGGAGAATACTGAAAATCAACTTTCATAGCAAATTTCATGTATACAATGCATTATTATTAACTATAGTAACCATACTGTACAGAAACATGGATGAATCTGGAGGACATTAATAATTTCTTCAGAATTCAGAATAACTGACCTTTGCACTTTTGGACCACATCTCACATTTCCAGCATATCCTAGCCACTGGTAACTATCATTCTATTCTTTTATAAATTTGACTTTTTAAAATTTCACATTGAAGTAAAATTGTTCATTCTTTGTTTTTCTATGTCTGGCTTATTTCACTTAGCATAATGTCCTTCAGATTCATCCATGTTGTTGAAAATAGCAGGGTTTCCTTCTTTTTTGAAGCTAAAAAAAATTTCATTCCCTACACACATACACACACACACTGCATTATCCATTGTGAGCAATGCTGTGATGCACATGACACCCCCAATAAAGTCCCAGTAACCATCTGCTACCCCTAAATGAAGATCTGTGAATTGCCTGACAAAATAACTAAAAACAATTTGGAAGCTCAGTGAACTACAAGGGAATAGATAGGCAACTCAACAAAAATCAGGAAAACAATTCATGAATAAAATTAGAAGTTCAGCAAAGAGACAGAAACAAAAAAATAAAAAGATGAAAGAGAAGAGAGAGAAAAAAAGATGAAAGAGAAATTCTAGAGCTGAAAAATATATGGAATAAAATGGAAAATACAACAGATGCCTTCAACATCAGACTTAATAAAGCAAAGGAAAGACTGTGAACTTGAAATCAGGTCAAATGAAATTATCCAGTCAGAGGAGAAGAAAGAATTTTAAAAATGAAGAAGCCCTACAGGGATTTATGGAACACCAGCTAATGAATCAGTGTACACATTATGGTAATTCCATAAAGAGAAGAAAGAGATAAGTGTGGGGTAGGGGAGTTTATTTAAAGAAATAATGATGGAATCATTCCCAAACTCTGGAAAAGGGAAGTGAATATCCAGGTGTCTCCAAATGGGAGAAGTCCAAAGAAGATTACAATGGAACAAATTAAAAATATTCTGAAGTCAAAAAGAAAGAGAATTTTTAAAAGCAGCAAGATAAAAGCAACTTATTACATTCAAGGGAAGATCCATAAGAAATCTTCTAAGATTTCTTAACAGAAATTTTGCTGACCAAAACAGAGTGGGATGATATATTCAAAGTGCTGAAAGAAAAAAAATTTCCAACCAAAAATACTGTACCAACTTGCTATGATCTGAATCAGAGCCAGGTTTCTGTCTCTCCAAAATATGTCGGAACCTAATACCCAATGTGATAGTGTTAAGAAGTGGAAGTGATTAAATTATGAGAGCACCATCCTCATAAATGGGATTAGTATCTTTATTTTAAAAAAGGTTAAATGAACTCTCTTGCCTCTTTTGTCATGTGAGGACACAGCAACATGATGCCATATATGAAGTTTTTACCAGGCACTGACTCTGCCAGTAAATTGATCTTGGACTTTTTTCAGACAGCCTACCAAACCATAAGCATTAAATTCAAACCGTTTATAAATTACACAGTCTAAGGAATTTTGTCACAGAAACCTGAACATTCTAAAACACCAATAAATCTGTCCTTCAAAAATGAAGAAGAGGTAAAGACTATCTTAGACAAACTAAAACTGAGAGAGTTTATCACCAACTTACAAATAAATGTTAAAAAGAGTTTTTGAAGTTGAAATGAAAGAACTCTAGTTAATAACATATTAAAATATAAAACATTTACAATAAAACAAAAATTATAATATTATTGTTTAATTATAACTACTTTAATTGCCATTGTGATTTCTTTTTTGACCAATGAATTGTATAATAGTATGGGATTCTCCCTACCCTGCCCCCCACTTTACTAAGGTAAATTGACAAAAGGTATACATATTTATGGTGTACACTGGGATGTTTTGATGTATTCATACATTGTATAATGATTAAATCAAGTTACTTAATGAGTAAAATGTTCTTAATACATAGATCTTTTTCTTTTCTTTTTTTTGAGACAGAGTCTCACTATGTCACCCTCAGTAAAGTGCTGTGGCATCACAGCTCACAGCAACCTCAAACTCTTGGGCTTCAGTGAATCTCTTGCCTCAGGCTTCCAAGTAGCTGGAACTGCAAGCACTCGCCACAATGCCCAGCTATTTTTTTGTCATAGTTGTCATTGTTGTTTATCAGGCCCAGGCCAGGTTTGAACCGACCAGCCCCAGTATCTGTGGCCAGCACCCTAACCACTGACCTATATGGGTGCTGAGCCACCCACTACAACTTTTTTGTAATCTATCTCTAACTCATTACATCATATTTTGAGAACATAATATTTATGTTACCAATTCTTTGAAACTTAATTGAGATTTATTTTGTGACCTGGTATGGTCAGTTTTCAGAAATGTTTACCATGGATGCTTGAAATTTTCTCTATTCTCTAACTGTTGGGTGCAATCTTCTATATATGTCCACAGGATCAAAACTTGTACATTGGCTCAGCACCTGTGACTCAAGTGGCTAAGGCGCCAGCCACATACACCTGAGCTGGTGGGTTCGAATCCAGTCTGGGCCCACCAAACAACAACAAGGGCTGCAACCAAAAATTAGCCAGGCTTTGTAGCCTGCCTCTGCCTCCCTGTGGTCCCAGCTACTTGGGAGGCAGAGCCAGAAGACTTGCTTGAGCCCAGGAGTGGGAGGTTGCTGTGAGCTGTGATGCTACAGCACCCTACCCAGGGTGACAGCTTGAGGCTCTGTCTCAAAAAAAAAAAAAAAAAACTTGTAAATTTGTGCCATTACTAATTTTAAAATGTTCCAGCTCGGCGCCTGTGGCTCAATCAGCTAAGGCGCCAGCCGCGTATACCTAAGGTGGCAGGTTCGAGTCCCCAGCCCGGGCCCGCCAAACAACAATGATGGGTGCAACCAAAAAAAAAATGGCCGGGTGTTGTGGCAGGTGCCTGTGGTCCCATACTTGGGAGACGGAGGCAGGAGACTCGCTTGAACCCAGGAGTTGGAGGTTGCTATGAGCTGTGATGCCATGGCACTCTACCCAGGGGGATAGCTTGAGGCTCCGTCTCAAAAAAAAAAAAATTTTTTTTTAAATGTTCTTGCTATAGATACTAGAAGATGTATGTTTTAAAAAGCCTTTCACGGGCGGCACCTGTGGCCCAAAGGAGTAGGGTGCCGGCCCCAGATGCCAGAGGTGGCTGGTTCAAACCCAGCCCCAGCCAAAAACTGCAAAAAAATAAAAGCCTTTTACTATGGGGGCATATTTATCCATTTTTTCATTGTAGATCTGTGATTTTTTTGTTTTATACATTTTGAGGATATATTACGTGCATACAAATTTAGAATTTTCATATTTTCTTGGTAAATCTTTCCATTTGCATTATATACTGTCCCTCTTTAACTCTAAAAATACCGTTGATCTTATAATTTATTTTGCCTTGTTTCTTCTCTTACACAAATGAGTAGATATTACTGGTAATTTGTGCAGTTGAATTTTTTTTTTTGGCCACATATTTACAAATATCTTTGCTCATCATTCTTTTTGCATCTTAAACCTTCTATCTGGAACAATTTTCCTTTCTCCCTGAAGTACATACTTTAGAAATTCCTTTAGTAAAGGGTTTTTGTGGTGAACTCAGTTTTTGTTTGTCAGAAGATGTCTTTATTTTACTCTAATTTTTGAAATGTAATTTCAGTAGGTACAGAATTCTAAATATAGTAGTTACTTTCTCGAACCCGTTCTTTCTGTTAAGACATCAGCTGTCGGTCTATCATTTCTCTTTGACTGCTTTTAAAACATTCACTGTGCTGTGTTTAAGGGGTGTGTGTGTGTATGTGTTCATCTGTGTCTGTATTTGTAGGTTTTCTTGGAATTTATTAGGTTGTCTAGATACATGGACTAGAAGCTTTCAACAATTTGAAATATTTTTAGTATTTATCTCTTTAATCCATTGTCTCTTCCCCCATTATCTCTATTACCTCTTTCTATAAATCAATTCAAAATATACTAAAATTTTCATCCTATCATCTGTACTTCTTAACACCTCCTTCCTTTCATATTTTCCAGTTCTTTGTTGTTGATTGACTGCATCTGGTTAATTCTTTGGAATGACTTCCAATTTACAAATTCTCTCTTCAGCTTCTCTTTTCATGCTTAAGCTGCTTATTAACCAATTTATTTCGGGTTTTAGTTTCCATACTTTGGGGGGATTAATTACCATACTTTTACAATTCTGTATCTACTTAATTCTGTTTCAAACCTGCTTGTTTCTTACTCATATTCCTAAGATGCTTTTTATTTCTGATAAGTCTAGTATACAGGTAGGAAGTATTTGTGGGTCTGTTCCGCTCACTCTTGTTTCTTCCAACTCTACCTTTTGGTGGTTTATTTTCTTGGGTGTTTTATTTCATTTTGTTTTCCCTATGAGCTTCTCTTTTTCTTTGGAAATTTATTGGTGGGAATTCTTTGAGGACTAGGTTTTAATTCCTCCAGATATTATTTATATTTGTCTCTGTCAACCTAAGGAGCACTTAAAATTAAATTATCTGTTTGAGGATTTGGGGCTGGGCTGATAGTATGAATTTGGACTGCAAACTCTCATAGAGAGCAATGTATAGTTTTGAAATTAAGTGTTTTTCCCTCTCCATTCATAGTCAAAAAAAAAAAAAACCCTCTTTCCATGCTTTGCCTTCTGTGTAGACCTTATTTCCTATTCACTCTTACACACACGGAAGATAAAAGTTTGGGGGAATGTCCTAGCTTTGTACAAAGTGATCTCCTTTGAGATTTTCCATTTGGGGTGACCTCTAGGGTTCCTATTGTGTTTTCTGCTTCTGCAAAATCATACATTAGAAGATTTAGTCCCCTAAATTTTTACAGAAACCCAAACATTGTTTTGGTACCAACCTTCTTCCAAAGACTTCTGATTTTCCTTCATTTTTGACCCCTTACCTTTATGCCAGCTTAGTGGAAGTTTTAAAAATATCTTCTTTTATACAGAATTATCCACTGTATCATTTGTTAGAGCCACTCATGGCATTTAGTCTTCCATAATGCAGGAAAAAGGAATCTCTGTCATTTCTCAAAACAGGAGTCAAGGTCCAGAGAGAAGAAGCCAGCTCACAGCCACCAACTCAGCAGTTACATGAGTCCACTACGATTATTGCTCACAGAAGGATTCCTGGGGTCATAGCTGACCTGGGAGGTTGTTCTCCATGACCTCCGTGGGCAACATAGCCAGAAGTCTCCAGTTTATGGTCACGGAGGGCCAACTGTCCCCACCACCCTGCCATCCTGTCTCACCTTCTGCTTTCCCTATCTTACTAACAGGCTCGTTGTGTACGCCATCACCTTCTGGTTCACCAGACACGGGCATGGAACACAAGAGGAAAAGGTCAATCTTGTTAGAGATGGAATCATGAGCTTCCTCCCAATGGTGGTCCACTCCAGAAAATGCTCTTGGCCCCTTCCCTACCATTCATTGACAAGTTCTAGCTTTCAGCTGGCCTCTCTTGGCTCCCTGCCTCACAGCAGCAAAGCCTCTGATAGTCAGGCAGATATTAGCCTCGGTGCCTGGAGAGTAAATATCAGCCTTGGCAACTAAAGAGCCACCTTTTCCTCCTACACATTCACTACACTTTCACTGTGCTTGTTTTTTGATCTTTGTCCCAGAGAAAAAAAAGTCCAAAAAACTGAACACAGCTGAGCACTCAGGCTGATTACTCTCATCAGCCTGAGAGCTCCTCACTCATCCACTGAGTGCTAACTTTACATTAGGCCTGTGCTACGCTTTGGACAGGCAGTAACTCATCTAATGCTCAGGCCAACCCTGAAGTTAAAAGAGCTTAACTCACTTATTGAAGGTCCTAGTACTGGCAAGTGGTGCTGGGATTCAAACTAGTTTTATGTAATTCCAGACATCACCACCTGACTTTATAATTTGAAATAAACATTTGAAGACTCTAGAAAAGATAAAGCAACTGGCCTGAAGTCCTGTTGTTTATCAGAGGCAGTGCCAGGCTTGTGTGATTTCTCCTTGATGCCCCAGGGGCAACAGGCAAGTTCAAAGCCCTCCCTGTGACCTTCCAGGGCATGGCCTTTGATGTGCCACATTCTTGGACAGTTTGAAGTCTTTTTCAATCATCTGTCCACCAGGAACTCAGTTGCTTTCATTGATAAAAAGAAACTGATTTTTCCTCCCCAGAGAAGAGAAAACACAGGCCAGGGCAAGTCCTACAACATTGCCCTGTAATGCTTTGACTCCAGCCAGACTGCAGACACACAGGGAGAGCAAGAGAGGTCAGTGCCAAGCTCTCCTTCTACCTCCTTCACCACCAGTTGGAGGAGGAGGCAAGTCCCTGCGTTCTTCCCTGGGTCCTCGCCCAACGCCAGCCCAGCTGCCTGCCTGCTGCCTACCCACAGGGCTGTGGCTGGGCCCGCATGGGAAGTATCGAATGCTGCGGCATTTCCATCTTCCTGTCTAACCTCGGATGATCTCTGGGCAAGTGGATTTGGAGAAAACTGCAAAGCTGGCTCTTCTTTCTGAAGCCCTCAGGAGCACCAAGCACAGAATAAATAAACAGAGCTGCCAGGCCGTGACACAGTCTAATTTAAACATGAACCCTGTTTAGGAAAAAGTTAGGCTGCCCAAATGAGTGAAATGTGCCAGCCTTCAAAGACAGACAAAGGGGCAAGCAATGGCCTTTTTTTTCCTACTAGATTTCATTGCTGTTGTTTCATTTCATTTTCCTCCTGGAAGCAATTATCTGAAAAAGCTGGTCCCTGCCCAGAGGAGTGTGTTGTGTAGACCTGGAGGAGATGTGCAGCAGTTATATTGGGGTGGGGGGAGGAAAGTGGTGGCAAGTTCAGCAAAAAGTAGGGATTCCATAGAGAAAGAGTCTTGGGAGGTACAGTGCTTAAAAATATATCCTCAAGTAGAGCTGGAACCTCATTCTGCAAATGAAGAAGCTAAGGCCCAGAGAGGGGAAGGGACCTGCTTAAGGTCACAGCATCAGGGGGTGGCACCTATAGATTAGGAAGTGGAAAGGGTCTCCTCCTGCTCAGGCCTATCACTTACCAGGCTGTCTGGTGTGTAACAGAGGAGTCATCAGCCCCAGCTGTTATGGCAAAGGAATAGAAGATATTGCAATGGGATTGGGGGGAACATATCCCCAGGGTCTTTACAACCCACACCTCAAATCCAGATTTGTCTCTGGCACTGACCTCTGTGGTATAGCACCCATCACACTGTACTGCACCCAGCCACGCCTATCTCCTGCCACAGACTGTGGGTTTTTAAAAGGCCATCTTCCTAGTGCCAGCACCATCCACATAGCCAGCACTTCATAAATGTTTACTGAATAAGTGAACCAGTAAGCAGATGAATGGACAGATGTTTTTGTTAGGCTTACCAAAGATCAAATGACAATATGTGGCTGGGTTCATCTCTAGATTCTCTATTCTATTCCGTATATTTACATCTTGGTTTTTGTGCCAGTACCATGCTGTTTTGATCACTATAGATTTGTAGTATAACCTGAAGTGTGGTAGCATAATACCTCCAGATTTGTTTTTATTTCTAAGTATTGTATTGGCTATTAGGGGGGTTTCTGATTCCATATAAAACAAAGTTCTATTTTTTTCAAGTTCTTTAAAGTATGATATTGGTGCTTTGATAGGGATTGCATTAAATCTGTAGATTGCTTTGGGTAGTATGGACATTTTAACAATGTTGTTTCTTCCTAATCATGAGCATGGCACGTTTTTCCATTTGTTAACATCTTCTGCTACTTCTTTTCTCAGGGTTTCATATGAAAAACAAGTAAGTGAGGTGATGGTTAGGTTAATCGGTTTGATTTAAGCATTCCACATTGTACATCAGATCATCACATTGTACCCCATAAATGTATACATGTACAATTTTAATTAAAAATTAAATAAAAAATAAATAATAAAAGGTCTCTTGGCCACAGCCCTAAAAAAAAAAAAAAAGCAGATGGATGGATAAACAAACAGACTTTCCACATGAAAAATATCTCAGTTCAATATTGTAGAAATTTCCCAGATCTGGATACAAAAGACAGGTGTTTAATCCAAGCTCACTGCTTGCCAGCCGTATGATCTTACCTGGGTCACTCAGCCCAGATCTGACACACAGTAACAGCTATGCTCACCATGTGCCAGTATCTGTATTAAAATTGTCTCATTCAAAATTCACAACCAATCTATGAGGCAGGCACTATGGCTCCCATTTTAAGATTAAAAAAAAAGGTATAACAAGGTTAAGGAACAACAGTATAAGACAAGAAATTAAGGTACAATATTATCTGCTGCCTTGACATCTGATGACATCAAGAAGGTCCTAAATGACCTATCTGTACCCCCACCACTACTCTACTCACATGGACAAGATACCCTAACTAAAATCCCTCCTTAGCCAGGCGAAATTTCTGCTTATCCCTGAATAGTGGGTCTCAGTTCTCTGCCAGCCACAGAATTATTCAAACAAGCCAATTGCATCCTCCTGCAGGACCCAGGATGCACATCATCCTCTTGATACCACAAAGCTTATATCCCACAGCCCCTATTTCCTCTATCCTTGGGTAGCCTTCAGGTTGTGACTACATGTGGCTAATAAGATGCTGTGAATCTCAGCTGTCCAGGGTTGGGTGTCATATGTTTCACCATTCCTATGACCCTAGGATGATAATCTTCCCTCTACCAATGAGGTGAAAAGAAGGCCACCAAACCCAGAAGTTGCCCAAGATCAGCCAGCTGGAACTTGAACCCGAGCATCTGATGCCAACTTGCTCATGTAAGCATTTGATAATTAACATCCCACTAGTCTGTAAGCATCATTAGGTCAAAAGCAGTGTCTGGTTTTAAAAAAAGCAACATTTTGTTGGGTGAATAAACAGATGAATGAATGTCACACTTCTGAACCTCCATTTTATTATTTTTTAATGATTATCTTTAAAAAACTGAGACACAATCTCACTCTCTTGCCCTGGTTATAGCATAGTGGTGCCATCCTACGTCACAGCAACCTCTAACTCGTGTGCTCAAGCAATCTTCCACCTCAGCCTCTAGTTTTCTGCTTGGTACCAAAACTCAGTTTTCTTATTTGAAATTTCTCATTTCCATTTACTTACTTGAAACAGTTTACCAAAGAGGTTAAAATTATTAACCTTAGAACCCCATGAGCTGGGTTTAAATCCTAGCTCCACTGATCATATAACCTTGGACAAGCTCCTTGACACTTGGAAATTCAGTTTTGCCATCATAAAAATGAGGGTAATAATAGAACCTACATTATTGGGCTGTCATAGGTCTAAGCGAGTTAACATATACAACCACTCAACAGTGTTAGCTGTTATTATTAGTGTACAGGGTTATTTGTGACTAACACATTAGAACGCATATGTAAGAGACTCTAGGGGAATTGTGTAACGGGTGATTGGCCTTTGGTGAAGTCCTACCTCCCAGCCCCTTGAGGTAGAGACTGCTGGATGCCTGCCCCAAAACCATTCTACTCTTTCCTTCTTCCTTCCTAACAGAACCCCAATTTTGTTGAGGAATTAGCCTCTCCCACAGATGACTTACAGTAACATGCCCTAATCCCAGCCAAGAAGAGATCGTGACTAGCCTAACTCATTCAGGAACTTTTATTCCCTTTGTCAGTGACTGGCACATGAGTGGGAACAGAACCCAACTCAGCCCAGTGAACAATGAGGACAGGTGTTCAAGGAGCTCCTGGCAAGTCTTCCCTTTCTTCCCCCTGGATGTTGCCATGCCTGGATGAGATCAATGGAACTTCACTGCTGTCTTGTACTAGACTGAAGGCAAAGAGAGCCAGAGGCAGAAGACAAGCTGGAGTTGTGATGACTCCAATCTGACAGTCCTCCGCCTCTGAACTTCTTATTTTCTGAGAGCTAAAACACTCACTCATTACTTAAGCCCATTTGGGTCCAGTTTTCTGGTGCTTGCAGACAAAGCATCACAATTGATGTCATTCTTCTTGTATTTGGCACCCTCACTTTCTTCCTATTGCAATCGATTGCTCTCAATTTTCCTCTTAGACTCTCATCACATTAGAGTATAGCTTTTTTTTTTATTTGTCCCTCTTTGTGTCTAGACTTTAAACTTCATGAAAGAAGGGAGAGTGTCTGTTGTCCCTAGATCAGTGCCTAAGACATAGAATATTACACTCAATAAATATTTGTTGAATAAATCTCTTAGTCCTTGAGCTGTTATTAGATAAGGCCAGATAAAATCACTAACCCAGCAGCAGTTGATCTTGGATTGGAAATTCTAGAAGATTTGTTTAAAAATACTTACTGAGTTTTATGAGATATTATTAAAGGCTATTATGAGGAAATGACATTGTCATATTTTAAATTTCACTTCCAATTTTGGCAGCTCAAATAATCCAGATAAATTCTCCCTCTAAGAGGAACTTGAAAAACTGGGCAAAATATTTTCCAAAAATCAGCTTGGAAGTATGAGAAAGCTATTAAGGTAATAAAAAAATGACTAGGCTGAGATCTGAAAGGGGAAGGAAGCCCAAAGAAGTGAGCCTGATATTTGGTGCTGTTTTTGCCCTAGAAGCATTTGCAAATCTGGAAGATGCCACTGAGAAATTGGGAAGCATTTTTAGCAATATTTGTGGGTGGGGGAAAGGTTGCAGTTCAGGGTGTGCCAAAGTGGGGATCATGGTGAACCCTTAACACTTTTAAACCCTAAAGAGCTATATACCCTAAGATGGAGGGTGAACTGTCAGTAACCTAGACCTTACATAGTATGTTACCCAGCTCTCAACACCAGACTACCCAAGAAGATCTCAATTCCTATATTATTAACAGTATTAAGGTAACCTGAATAGCCTCAGGAACCTAGCAGAAGCAAGCAATCCTCTTTGCAAGATAAAATTCAAGCTTGTTCTCTCTCTCATTCATTTTTTTTTTTTTTTTTTTTTTAGACAGAGTCTCACTTTATCCCCCTGGGTAGAGTGCTGTGGCATCATAGCTCATAGCTTATACGTCAAACTCAGGCTCAAGCAATCCTCTCATCTGCCTCAGCCTCCCAGAATGCTGGGATTACAGGCATGAAACCCACACCTGGCCCCTCTCCATTTATTTTTTACAAACAATTTTCAAATACAATGATTTATGCACAAAGATAACCAGTTGCATGAGGAAATAAGACAACGTATGTGAGCATCAGAGGAAATAAGGTGCAACAGAAACACATCATAAGGGACAAGCTGCTCTAGGTCTCTGGGTCTCCAGGTCTCCCCGTTCTCCTCCAGCATGGCCCACAACAGCTCTTCTACCCAAACTATAGCAACAGACCATGGGCCAGGTCACACCAAATTCACAGATGATCAGTTGAAAATCTCCATCAATACCTTCAATCAAAAAAAAAATACCTTCAATCAAAAACCTTACTCAGATTAGGCCACCAAAGCAAAACCTTGCTTTAGAAACCAACACTGATGAGTCAAAAATCCAGATCTGGTTTCAGGATGGAGGAGCCAGGCACAGATTGGAGAAAAAGCCAGAACTTGAGGAGACTTCAGAATTGAGCCAAAGCCAAAGACAAGTTTGCCCTTCAGAAGAGAAGCAAAGAGGAGAAACTGGACAGTGTTGCACCTCCTACAGTCTCATGCAGTTACACACGCTCACCCAGGCATTTGTGAAAGACCCTTACCCTGGGATTGCATGCAGAGAACAACATGCTGGAGAAATTTGGGTTCCAGAGCCAAGAATCCAAACTTGGTTTCAAAATAGAAGATCTAAATGCCATCCCCGGAGAAGAAAAAGAGAATGTGATAAGTCCTTAGAACAAGACCAAGAACAAGATCTCTCAGGGAGACCAACCTCACCAGCAACACTCTGAAGTCAGAATATTATGGCTTATTTTATGTGTTTATTTTATTTCCTACAAGCTGAGGAAGATCACAGATGGCACAGCATATTTTATATCATCAACTTGGGCCCCAAATCTCTCCCACAGTCTTCCTGGGAATCTACCCTTTTCCTGAGACTGCAGACTGCATCTTCTGGAGACTGCAAAGGGATTGAGGAGATAGAGACAGACACCAGAGGCGCACACAGCCCTACTGACCTGAACTGGATCCAACGTTCAGCAGACCTCGAGACAATGAAAATAAACTTGGTAATACAAATAAAGAAAGAAAGACATCATAAGGACTCCACTGAGTCAGACCAAGACTTTAAAATATTAATTTTTACTATGTTTGAGGCGATTGAAGACAAGATTTTAAACTTTAGCAGAGGATTTTAAAGAACCAAATCAGGCTCGGCGCCTGTGGCTCAATCAGCTAAGGCGCCAGCCATGTACACCTAAGGTGGCGGGTTCGAATCCCCAGCCCGGGCCCGCCAAACAACAATGATGGCTGCAACCAAAAAATGGCCAGGCGTTCTGGCGGGCACCTGTGGTCCCAGCTACTTGGGGGGGCGGAGGCAGGAGACTCGCTTGAGCCCAGGAGTTGGAGGTTGCTATGAGCTGTGATGCCATGGCACTCTACCCCAGGGGATAGCTTGAGGCTCCATCTCAAAAAAAAAAAAAAAAAAAAAAAGAACCAAAACAAAATTCTCAAATGAAAACACTAATCAAAATTAAGAACTTCAAGAATGGATTTTTAACTCAATGGAAAAAGATTTAATAGATTGAAAGACAGGAAAGAAGGAAATATCTAGAAGGTACCACAGGAAGGAAAAGACGAAAAATGCAGAGAGAAGATAGGAGATGAAGGATACAGTTTGAAATTCTAAAAAATGTTTGGTTAGAGTCCCAAGGATAAAGAGAAAAAGGGAGGCACACAATGTTTGAAGAAGGATGACTGAAAATTTTTCCAAATTTGATGTAAGATTTAAATCCACACATAAAAGAATCCAAATTATTCATTTGTTCTCAGAGAATAAATAAAAATAAACCAAACACATAGTAAACTTTCTCAAAGCCAAAATCAGAAAGAAAAATCTTAAAGGCAACAATAATTTTTAAAAATACATTTTCCTTTCAAAGGTGCAATGAATTAACTGACAACTGACTTCTTAACAGAAACAATGAGAAGACAGAAGACATGAAGACTTCTTAACAGAAGAATGAGAAGACACCTACATCCAAGTAAGCTGACCGTGCTTCTTTCCTCATGGGAGCCTGGTGTGCAATAGTGCAAACAGCAGCCTCCTTGGTAGTGTATGCAGCCCGTTGCGTGTATGGGTTGCTCTAAGGGGCTTTGGAGACACTCGTTTCCAAGAGACATTCATGTGTTAGACTTTATGCTCTCCCCAGTCTAGACTCTAGACAGGTATGCGTGTTGCCTTTGGAAAGACCCAGGGCACTGTGACCAGAGTTCACACTGGCCAAATCTTCATGTCCGTCAGCACCAAACTACAGAACAAGGAGCATGTGACTGAGGCCCTTTGCAGGGCCAAGTTCAAGTTCTTCTGGCCATCAGAAGATTCACATCGCCAGGAAGTAAGGCTTTACCAACTTTAATGCAGATGAATTGGAAGACATGGTGGCTGAGAAGCAGTTCATCCCAGATGGCTGTGGAGTCAGATACATCCCCAAGCGTAGCCTCCTGGACAAATGGCAGGCCCTGAATTCATGAAGACTTCTGCCTCTCATTTGTGCCTTCCAATAATAAATCCTACTTCCTGTCCAAAAAAAAAAAAATGAGAATACAATGAAAGAACATTTTCAATATGCCAATAATAATAATGTCAATCTAGAATTCTATGTCCAGAGAAAATATTCACCAGGAATAAAAGTGAAATAATGATATTTTCATACATACAGAAACTCAGAGAATTTGACACTATGAATTCGACTCCCAGGCTCAGCGCCCCAAGTTCAGTGGTTAGGGCACCAGCCATATATGCTGAGGCTGGCGGGTTCAAACCCAGCCTGGGCCTGCTAACACAACAATGACAACTGCAATTAAAAAAAAGAATAGCTGGGCGTTGTGGCAGGCACCTGTAGTCCCAGCTACTTGGGAGGCTGGGAAAAGAGAATCGCTTAAGCCCAAGAGTCTGAGGTTGCTGTGAGCTGTTACTCCACAGCACTCTACTGAGGGCGACATAGTGAGAATCTGTCTCAAAAATAAATAAATAAAATCTACTCTCAAAGGAAATTCTAAACGGTATTCTTCCAGCAGGGGAAAAAAAAATCCCATATGAAAAGTCAGAGATGCAGGAATAGCAACAAAAATGGCAAATATGTAGATAAATATAAATATTGACTGGCTGCAAAAACTAGTGTCTCATGGTTTTTAAAACATAAAAACATTTGCCTTTGAACCAGGAGGGTAGCAACTACAGCACAAATGCCTTGAGGCCCCTGCATTGTCTGAGAGGAGGATAAAAACACTTCTTAGTATTAGAGTTTCATCAATCAAACTGCATACTGGAATCTCTAGAGAGTCGTTAAAAAATGGCAAATGAGTTTATCACTTCCAACCTTACAGAGAGGAAATAGAATAATTATAAATAAGCTATTTAGAAGAAACAAAGAAAGAAAGAAAAAGGAACATAAGTCAGCCAGGACAAATAGAAAATAACAGTGCATTTAAACTCAAGTATGCAAGTGATTAGATTAAATGTACTGAGCTAAGTACTCCAATTAAAAAATGAGTTCAGGGGCGGTGCCTGTGGCTCAAAAGAGTAGGATGCCGGCCCCATATGCCAGAGGTGGTGGATTCAAACCCAACCCTGGCCAGAAACTGCCAAAAAAACGAGTTCAACAGATTGAATTTAAAAACACCTATATGTTGAATTTAAAAGCCAGCTACATGAGACAGGTCTAAAACACAAAGATATAGAAAAAATGAACGAAAAAGAATAGGAAATAGCAGTCCTTGCAAATATTAACCAAAAGAAAGACAGTGAAACTACGTTAATATTGGACAAAGTAGATTTTAAGGCAAAAAGCATTACTACAGATAACACTTAGAATAATAATAAAAGGTTGAAGTCACTAAGAAGATATGACAATTCTAAATTTATATATACTAATAACTCAAGTTCAAAATCTATAAAGCAAAAATCAACAGCACTACCAGGAGAGACACAATTCTGCAATCTTTGTGGGAGACAATGTTTTAAAAATTTAAACATTTTAAATGTTTTTTAAAAGAACTGTTGCATAAGGTAGGTGTTTCCACTTACTGGGTGAGGATTCTGAAACACCCAGAGTTTAAGGAACTTGCCCAAAGTCACAGAATTAGTAAATATCAGAGCTGAGAGTTGAAACCAATGGCTCTATCTCCAGAGTCTGCTACTGAAATGTAGTGGGAGACGTTAATCCCACTCTCTTAGTAACCGACAAAACACACAGGCAAAACTCAATAAGTTAGGAGAGTTGGGCATAGTCATCTTATTCTCTATTACAACAGCTCTCATAAACCTAAATGTTATGGCACAATTATGTCTAGCAGCAGATTGCTGAGGTTGAAATGAAATCACATGTGTTTACAGACTGGAAGATGCTATAAAAATGTTCGTTCTGTTGTTTGACTCTTGGTCTGCTACTTCTATTTTCATTTTTAGGGGATTAGGTATGTTTGCAGTATCTGTTTTTGTTGTCATCCCTTCAGATACCTATTGCAAAAAGGGCCGGTATAAATAAGTAATAAATTGTTGTATGGGTCACTATGAGAGTTTTGAGACAGACTGGGTTATGGACTGATTATTTCACTTTCAAGGAACACAGTGGACAGCGTCCTTTCTGATTCACCTGTGCAACTTTCAACTTGCTCAGCTTACAAGGGTTGCTGGGAGGGCTTCAGTTGTTTCCATCCATGTGGATTTCACCTCTCTTGGTTTTTGTGTATCTCAAAACTTTCATAACGACCCACATATCACAGCTCATTCAGTTGAATTTAATAAGCTTGTGTGAATACAATCTGAATTACATATATTAATGTGTCATATATAATGACCTGCTAGCATTTTTTTACCCCAATTAGTGTGTAATTCAAGATCTTGGATATCAAATACAGACTCGTTGAATGATGGAATGACCAGAGAGGTGGGGTGGGATCTTCTGCAAATCACCAACCTTCTCATGCCCATTCTAAACTGCTTTCCTTGCCTTCACGGGATTTCAGGGAGGGTTGCAAGAGACATAATTGGGAAAGCCCTTTGAATTATATACAGAGTTAAACAAATGTCAGGCACTGTTAAGAATCTCAAGTGATGCGGATAGCTCGACCAGCCTATTTTATGTTGTTTCATATGTTGTTAATAATAAAAGCTAACATTTATTGAGAGCTTGCCACGTGGTGGGCACTGTGCCAAGCCCATCCTAGCCTACATCCATTTCCTCCATTCCTTGGAGCGTCCCAAGAGGCAGAGTGGTCAAGGGCACTGCAGCCAGAATGCCTGAGGCCATCTGAGGTTCTGTGACGTACCATCTGAGTGTCCTTGAGCAAGTTATGGTCCCTTTGGTGTCTTGATTTACTCTTCTGTCAAATAAGAATAATTATAGCATCAACTTCATAGAGTGGTTGTGATTATTCAGTGAGCTCATATACCTCAAGAGCTTAGAACTGTGTCCAGCACTTGGTAGGTGCTTTAAGAGAGTTTGCCGTTTCATCATTCTCATTTTATATGTAGTGACATAGTGTTAAGGAGCAAGTCACCCGCTGTTGAAGGGCCAGGCTGGGATGCTGACTTGGGTCTCTCTGACCCCAGAACCCACATTAAATTACTGCATTCTCTCCCCAACAGCCAACCCTACCAGCAATTTCAGGGTCCATCAGCCATTTGCTGTATGTTTTGAGGTTCTGCAGAGACCAAAGAAAATGCTACCTTCATTTCACTTGCAATAATCCTCCAGACAATACTTGATTTGGGGCCCTCACTAAGGGAGAAGTTCTCAAGAAACCTTAAACCCTAGACCAGGCACAGTGGCTCATGCCTGTAACCCTAGCACTCTGGGGAGGCCCAGGCGGGTAGATTGCCTGAGCTCACAAGTTCAAGACCCGCTTGAGCCAGAGTGAGACCTTGTCTCTAAAATAGCTGGGCATTGTGGCAGGTGCCTATAGTCCCAGCTACTTGGGAGGCTGAGGCCAGAGAATCACTTGCGCCCAAGAGTTTGAGGTTGCTATGAACTATGATGCCATGGCACTCTACCGAGAACAACAAAGTAAGACTTTGTCTACAAAAAAGAAAAAATCCCTTAAACACAACACTTGCACCCACATTTTCCTCACTAATGCTCAGCAGAGAAAAAAAAATGCTCACAGAAGCATTCATTACCCAAACATCAGCTGAAACGCCCACACTCACCATACCTCCCCCCACACCACAACCACTTGGCCTTTGCCCCTAGCTGCAAATTGCTTGGGAGATGTTTATTCCCAGGACATGCTTAGGGATGAGCTGCAGTAGCAGCTGGGACAATCTGGGATAACCTCCCCTGGCAGAGCAGGAAGTTCATCCTCTTTGTAGAAATAAGTGTAGATAAGCAGTCTCCAAGAAGCCACACGCTGGTGGCTGCCCCATGCTGGTGGCTGCCAGCCTGGCAGGTGCTGGATCACAGGGACAAGGCTAGCCCCTCCCTCCTGTGGCAGAATAGGAGACCAAAGGAGGCAGCATCCTTTTTACATTCTTGTTGAGCAAGGCTGGTGGGAGGTAGAGATTAGATAGTAGGTCCCTAGCTGGTTGTATTGTCACGAATTGTTACATGGTTTGTCTTGGGATCTGCTCTCCTGTTTTCTCCTCTTTTTTTCCAGATCAGTCATGCAACTCGTGATGTCCAGAAGTCCCTGCATTGCCTTCCAGGCTGAAGACACCAGCCCAGAGGCCTAGGATCAGGTCTCAGCTAAACAGAGAAACAGAACTGGCTAATTTTCATCACCCTCTCAGCTGCCTTTGTGAGAGGCTGCTTTCTCCTCCTGGGCCCTCTCACTGCAGGAGGGATGCTGCTCCTGACCACGTGGCCTGCAAGATCAAATATTTGTCTCTTGCCTATTAAAGTTTTACTCTTTTCAGGGACTTTGAGGGGGGAAAAGATGTGATAAATAAGCTCACACTATGGTAATGGCTGCTATTAGTATAATAGGTTAATCTTCATCCCAAGGGGATATTCTTTCTCACAAAGTGTTCCCAGAGCCAGACACTCAAAGACAGAATTTCCAGCATTCCCAGATATCCCAGGTGTTGGGACAGATGTGAGTGAGTCTGGACACAGCGTCATTAGGGCAGTAGGAGGCACTGTCAGTGTTCTACTCAGAATCCCTGGATTCAAATCCTGACTCTGCCACTTTCTAGCTATAAAGTCTGGGGCAAGTTGCTTCACCTCTCTTACCCATTTGCCTTGGGTTGGTTTCCCCTGCAAATAGACACGGATACGAGGGTTTAAGTGTAAGTAGTTTTTGTGGGAAGTGATCCCAGGAAGCACTGTCGAGGAAATGAAGAAATAAGATGAGGAAGAAGGGTGTAGCAGTGAGGAGGTTCCTACTGCGGGCACCCTGGAACACCGAGGGGAACACCCTGAGAGGTGTCCCTTGGGTGCTCACCTGTCAGCTTCCAGCCAGGGTGAGGACTGCTCCTATTAATTCCCTGCTGCCCCTCAGAGGCCAGAGGCTTATAGTTGGAGGCTGGAAGATCCAGGGTTCACAGCAATAATAGTAATTCCGAGGGAACAAATCAGAGTGTGTCAGTAACTGCAGCACCAAGACCCACTGCACACCAGGGGACCAAGGAGAGCCCCTGCCCAGTGCTTGGCCCATGCTCAGTGCCTGGCCATCGCTGGTTGTTGGTCCTGGTATTCGTGTTCTGAGGATGCCAAGGACTTGCCAGATGGGAGTATGTGGTTTGGTTTGGAGAGAGGTAGGAAAGAAAATAAGGAAAGCAGGAATAAGCATATTCTTCACCTCGGCATTAAAAATCCCCCATATTTATAATGCTAAATAATTAGCATTATTTTTTCACTCTTATCTTTTTATTACCACTTCTAAGACTAGGATTTGCCTTTTTGGAATTTGGTCTTCCCGCAGAAAAGGATAAAACATGTGAAAGCTCTATTGGAGCCTTTTAATAGCCAAAGAGAGTCCTTTGAGGGCTCTGTCCCTGACGCGTGAGACATAGCCACAATGACTCACAACACTGAGGCATCCTGCATCATCTGGAAGTAGGAAAAGGGGCGATCAGGAACCAACACGGCTCCGAGAAACAACGGGAAACGGCATCTTCAAAACATGCAGGGTGACCTGTACATTGGAGGCCTCCTTAGGGAACTGCTTCTCTTCTGTAACACGGATGTGGATTGTGCTCCACCTGTGCAGTATTTATTGCTGGTGTCTGTGTGCGAGTGCATGGCTACATCCACGTGTGTCTGCGTGTGCATGTGTGGGCCCATCACCCCCACGGAAAGCCTGCAGGGAGGGGGCAAATCTGCACATCGCCTCCTCTGCCGGCAGAGAGACTTCAAGTTGATGAGACTCAGACCAAAGAAGTGGCTCCCCAAGGGCTAACTCAGAAACCAAGAGATGTGAGGGGTTCTCCCTTCCCCGAAATATACCAGTGGGAGCTGTCCCAGGAAGGGGCAGGAAACTAAAACTTGGGTTGACTCTGTTCTCAAACTTCTGTCCCCCTGACTGTCCTCCATTCCCCGGGCAGGGCATGAACACTTGCTTTTTCGCACAGGCTTGCAGTTTCCTTTACTTAAAATGCCCACTGGCTCGGCACCTGTAGCTCAAGTGGCTAAGGTGCTAGCCACATACACCAAAGGTGGTAGGTTTGAATCCAGCCCGGGCCCACCAAACAACAATGACGGCTGCAACCAAAAAATAGCCAGGTGTTTTGGAGGGTGTGTGTGGTCCCAGCTACTTGGGAGGCTGAGGCAGGAGACTCGCTTGAGCCCGGGAGTTGGAGGTTGCCGTGAGCTATGATGCCGCGGCACTCTACCCAGGGGGACAGCTTGAGGCTACATCTCAAAAAAAAAAAAAATGCCCACTTTGCCTCTGAAAATTTCCTGCTTCTGGCTCAGTGCCTGTAGCTCAGTCGCTAGGGCACCAGCCGTATACACCAGACCTGGCAGCTTTGAACCCAGCCAGCTCCTGCCAAACAACAATGACAACTGCAACCAAAATATAGTCAGGCGTTGTGGCAGGTGCCTGTAGTCCCAGCTACTTGGGAGGCTGAGGCAAGAGAATTGCTTAAGCCCAAGAGTTTGAGGTTGCTGTGAATTGTGACACCATGGCACTCTACCGAGGGTGACATGGTGAGACTATGTCTCAAAAAACAAAAAGACTTCCTACTTCCAAGGCCCACACAGATGTAACCCCCTTCTCCGGCCCTCCTTTATGCCTCCCTGGTACTTTGTTCCCGCTTCCATTTTAGCCCTTATCACAGTCCCATTTATTACTCAGCACCAAAAAGCTATGAAGCAGAGTCGTGAGGAGCTCAGAATCTGGAATCAGGCAAGATCAGGTTCAAATCCTAGGACTGCCTTTTGTGAGTTCTGGGACCTTACCTCTATGAGCCTCCAGCTCTTCACCTGTAAAAGGCAGGTAGTAATTTTACTGCTCTGTAGGATGGTCACAACGGTTGAAGGAAAGGATATAAGGAAAGGAAAGTGTCTGGCTCAGAAAGTGGTCACCCAATGGGAGTTGTTGTTTTGGTTATTCTTGTGCAAGTTTGTGCCTCTCCTAGATTAGTAAAGAGTCAAGAACCACATCTAGCTTGTCACTCCATATATACCATGAAATAAATGCATTTAGAGCATGGCTCTACCCCCATTCCCTTACTGAGCTGCACCCTTGACCCTGACCCCTATCTATACCCCATGGGAATTCCTTACTCTGCTCCCATCTCCTATAATGCCATGACTGCTTCCCAACAGTCCCAGTAAACCCAGCCTTACCGTGTGTGCTACAGTCAGACCCTAATTCTCATGGCTTCTCCCAGGCATCTCAGGCCAGCCCAGGGCCAGGACAGAAGTCCCGAAAAGCCCCCTGTGTGGTGCTGAGGACTAGAGGAGATGATGTCAGAGTTACATTTAGCCCGTATCAATTCCTCAGTTGAGTTCTATTCTTTATACTGTTGTTGCTATGACGTGTAATGCTGACATGATTTTGCAGTCTGGGCTGATGTCCAGGGATTAGCCCACCTAAACCCCATCACAAATGTCCTCTCCACTAGGGTGTTGACTAATACCTCTAGACTTTAAGGCGATGTGTATTCTTTCATCCCCTTTAATAGGCTTTTTCTTCAAAGTGATGTTCCCCTCTCCGTCCTTCGTGTCTGTCTGTGCTGTGGCCATACTCTTTCACTTTGATATCTTTACTGCAAATGCTGTCCATACTTGTGGCTTGAGAAATGGAGATCACAAAATAACTTTCTGGTTTCAGTATAGGTTGTGTAGAGGGCTTGATCCTAATAAAAATACCAGTCACTGACCCTCAGGCATCGGAGTAAGCATCCAATATTGTGGACTGGACAGAATACGATGGGGCAAACCCATATCACGGGTGCAAAACATAGTTCTTCAGCATTAACCTGCTTCCCTTTGTTGGTGGAGATGAGACCTGGTATGACAAGCAGAAACCCAGGGAAGCCTCTAAGCCCACTCGTGCGTGACAGTCACCCCTCATCACACACGATATTGGCCCAGAACAGTGGTACACGTCATTCAAACAGCAGATAACAAAACCAATCTTGTGGCTTTTTTTTCTACAGTTTTTTTTTCCTTTGGGGATTTGGAATTTATTATATCATTTTTTTGGCAGAAGATATGCCTTCCCAGTAACTGTAAGTTTGCTTAAGTTTGTCTTAAAAAAAAAAGTTTGCATTTTCTAAGCACAAACCAACCAAAGATACAGAGAGGAAGCCAGATCCACAAAGGAGCCTGGGGGTACAGAAAAGAGCCTGGAATACAGGGGTGCCCCAAGAGGGATCTCCCCTTTCTCACTGATTTGAAAAATGGCTCCACTGGAGGTAACCAGGAGCAGAAAAGAGAAGGGTGGAGAGAAATAACCAGCGAGTGGAAAAGAGAGATGCCTGGAGGGGAGAAAGTGAGGCAGGGGCCTAAGATAGAGATAGAGGACCAATCTGTCCCAGTTTGCCAAAGATTGTACCCCAGTTTTGATGCTGAAAATCCTTCATCCTGGAATACCTCTCAGTCCCAGGAAAACTGGGGCAGTTGATAACCCCAGGTCAAAGAGGTGAAAAATTTAGAGAAAGAAAATAAATAAAGAGGTGCCTTTCCCAAATGAATGCAGACCAGGCTGCCCCAACTATAAGGTGACCAGACGTCCCGCTCTTGGTGGGACAGTCCTGATTTTTAATAATTTGTCCCATATCCTGTGGCGTTTTTAAAAAGTCCCAATTTTTGGAAAGAATGCACAACAATCTAGGGAAGAGCGGGAGAATGGGAAGGGAATATACAGTTTTCGGCTGCTGAAAGGTTAATGTAACTCCATTTGGGGATAAAGAGGTTAATGTAACTTCATTTGGAAATGAAAAGGCTAATGTAAACTCCCTATTCTCCTCCTGGGCAAGGTCACCCAGGTGGACTTGCATCCTACTCCTTTGAGCCACAGGCACCGCACTATACATAATTTTTTTTAATGTCTTATATTTGTAAATTGTACTTATGTTGAAATTAAAAATATATATATATTACAATACTATTTTTGCATTCTATGAAAATTTTTGTTGCTCCATCTAGACCAAATTTTTAATTAAGAACACGCCCCCACCCGACCACCACCACCCAACCACCCCACCCCCTCCCCGGTCAATGGTGTCCCACTTTACCAATGTTAAAATCTGGTCACCTTACCCAACTACTTCTCTTGAAGAAGAGTGCATTGGTCCTAGCTGAGCACAGGTATTGGCAATCAGTGCCCCCCACCCATTACTAGGTTCCTTCAAAGAGGATGGCCTCTCTCCCATTTTTTTTTTTCCTAGAGAAGCCAGTGTCCCACCCAGAGGAAGGTGCTCAGATCAAAAGTTTGGAAACAAGAAGGAGCCAAACACAGGACCTCTCTTTGGGCTGACCATGCTCACGCCGTCCTGGCCTGAAATCCCTGCTTCCTCTGCTCAGCTGAGATGTGGCGAGTAGTTCTAAATCTGCTGTCAGAACGCCTGGGCTCTGATCCCAGTTCTGCCATATAGACACTGTGGGATCTTGGGTGAATCTAATGCTACTGAGCTTAGATTTTTAAGTAGACTTAGCAAGTGTGGATTTGTCAGTCAGGTATCCTGGACATCCCCCTTTTTCTGGTTCCTTTAGGGAATTCCTCTGCTATAATATGAGTCTTGGTGGGGCTGTCAGTCACAGTGCCCTTTCCTTCCCAACTCCTCAGGGCTGGATGTGTGTCCCAATTATAGTACCATATCCTTAGACAGTAGGATTGGTTCAGGGGTGGACATGGACCAAAGCCCTGGACTTTTCTGCTGAATCCAGTAGGAAAGTCTGTCTCTCTCCCTTTAGAATCTATAAAGTATAACCTTGGGACAGCTAAACAGCCGGAAGAGCCCTGTCTGCCTTAGGAAAAGAGAATAGAGCAAAGCAAAAGCTTAGAGAAGACAGAGAGAAAACAGTAACATTGATTTTCAACTCTTGATCCAGCCGTATCTGCAACCAGGACACCTTTGCACTTCCTAGTTACATGACCTTGTACTTTCTTTTTCTGCTTCAGTTTGTGTTGAGTTTCTGTCCCCCATGACTGAAAGAATCCTCCCCAATACAATGTCTTTACCTGCTAAAACTATATAATTTCATGCAAGACTATTGTGAGGATTAAATGAGATTAGGGTGTTAAAGGGATATCAGAAATAGTAAAACAATATATACAGCACACACGTATTGGTGGTGGGAATGCAAAACGCAACTGTACAAAACCGTTGGCAGCTCCTCAAGTGATCAAACATAAAATTACTACATGACCCAGCAATTCTACCTGTAGGTATACACCCAAGAGAATTGACAACATACATTCACGAAAATCTGTACATACATATCCATAGCATCATTACTTGTAGTAACCCAAATAAGCATCACTTGATGAATGGACAAACAAAATGTAGTATATCCATGCAATGGAATTCCATTAGACAAGAAAAAGCAATGAATGAAGTGCTGACCCATCTTTTAACACAGCTGGACCTTGGAAACAATATGCTGAGTGAAGGCAGGCAGACTCCAAATGTCATGTACTGCATGATTCCATTTATATGAAATGCCCAGAATAGGTAAATCTATAAACACAAAAAATAGGTTCGTAGTTGCCAGGGGCTGGGTGAGCAGATGGGGAGTGACTGCTCACAGTTATAGGGTTTCTTTTAGGGGTGAAGAAAATATTATGAAAGGAGTGATAATGGTTACACGATCTCGTGAATATACGAAAAACTATTGACCCATAGGTTTTTTTTGTGGCATATGAATAAAAATATTTAAAGTAAATAAAAACACTGTGTGTACATAAAGGATTGTTAGTATTATTATCATTCAGCTCAAAGCCCACCTCCCATAAAATCCTTCATTCAGTTCTGTACACTTCTCCAGCCTTAGAACCTGGGTGATGTATTTGTCATTCATACACTGCAACTTTGTGCCATTTGAAGCATGTTTAACAATGATTAAATAATAAATGATTTTAAGTAAATTAATAAATAATTGAGTATGGTTAAATAAATAAATATGTGGTCGTGTCTCTCATCTTCTTGGCTCCATTAGCAACCTCTCCAGGGCAGGCTTCTTCTGCACACGCTGCAGAGCATGGGGACACAGCAGACACTCAAGTATGGGTTGAAAGAACAAATGAGGGTAACCCCTCACCCCACCCTCCCACATTACACAAAAGTACACAAACTGATCTTCAGAACCCCCGGGCCTCTGAGGAGGACGAGGGGAGTTAATGAATGGCAGAATTGTTACCAGCAAGACCAGCAGTGACACAGCTGCCTTAGCAAGCAGGCTGACACCTCCTGTATGCAGACCACCCATATACCAGAGACTCTAGGGTGCCCACCAGAGCTCCCTGTTCCTGGGGGATTTGCGTTCTTCACAAGTGCTTCCAGGTAATCCCTATGCACCTGGCGTTTGAGACCCACTAGGCAGAGCTTGATGCGCGCAAGGCAAAGAAGTGTGCTGCAGCCTATTAGAGAGCTGTTATTTGTTAGGGCGCTCTGGGTTCAACAACTAACCCAGCAATAATGGGGAGTCATCCACATACCTGAAAAGTCCTGAGGGGAGTGAGCTCAAGGGGCGACTCTTTCAGTGGCCCAGCAAGATCCTCCTGGAACCGATGCCTTCATTCTGTCATCCAGTGTCTGCCTCACCCCAAGGCCAGACCCATCACCCCTCTTTTCCTTCCTTGACCACTGTCAACTTCTGAGCCTATAGAATTCCTTATCCCAGCCTGGGAGAGAGGCAAGGGTAGGAGAGAGGAGGAGAGAGCGTTCATTCTTTCATTCATTCATTTGTTCTTAGAGGTCTTTTAGAAGAGCAAGAAAGCTTGTTTCCCAGAAAACATTTTCCTTTGGCATACTGCCCTTTCTTAAACCACCGCCTGGGGATGGCAATGAACTGACTCGTTTTAGCCTGAACCACATGCCTACACACACACACACACACACACAACACGCACCAGCAATGGAATCAGCCTCCCCCAGTCTGTGGCTGAGTCAGAGAACCAAAGATACTGGAGTACAGACCAGGGCAGCTATCAAAAAGAAAGCAACGCTGGGAGGAAAACACAGAGCACACCACTATGCACAGGTGACCATGGGCCTTCTCAAAACCTAACTCAGCCTCAGGGACTCTGCCTGAAGGTCACCTCCTCTGGGAAGCTCTTCCAGTACCTCCCAGACAGAAAACTCCACCCTCTGTCCCCAC
This sequence comes from Galagoides demidoff, assembly GCA_963574575.1. Taxonomy (NCBI): domain Eukaryota; kingdom Metazoa; phylum Chordata; class Mammalia; order Primates; family Galagidae; genus Galagoides; species Galagoides demidoff. The sequence goes on from CAUYQV010166526.1 coordinate 27,561, forward strand.
ACAGCACCTGCACTCATCCACCTGTCCCCCTCCTACTTTGCTCCTGGGTACTGGGGGCTGAGTACTCGGTTGTGAACCAGAGATTTCTACCTTAATGGTGTTTTCCAGTCTGGAAGAGGAGAGAAAAGTTAATCAAATGATCACACCAATCAATGTCTAGTTTCTTATTAAGTACCACGAAGACAGAGATGGGGGCGGGGTATAAGTGCATACCTGGAACTTGATCTGGTGGGGCCAGCGGACAGGGAGTGAAGGAAGCCTTTCCTGAGTCCCTGAGGTGCCCTCTGCCCTGATTTCCCTACTCAGTGGCTCCCCTACCCTCTGCCTCTCTTCAGTCTGGGAAGGCCAGACTCCATGCCCACGGATTGCGGTCCAGCACCTGATTTAAAGCTCTTGCAATAAATGAACATTAAATTTGTCAGTGGTTAGAGAGGCTGGGAAGGAAGGTGGCTGAATTCCAAAGAGCGTCATGTTACCTTAAAGAGTGGGTGGGTATGCGTTCCCCCAGATTCTTGGGAGGTTGGGGGAAGTAGAGGAGTGGAGGAAAATCTACAATTACCTCCAGGTCAGAAGCAGCTCTGTGGCCTTTACATTCAAGCGGGGTGCGGGGAGACAGGTGTGTCTCACGATGGACCTTTGAAGGAAGAGATCTTGAGCCAAGGCGACCTGAGTCACAGCAGGTGTTCCTGCGGCACCTTGGGTACCCCCTGAGCTTTGTGAACCTGGGAAACCCACTTTCCTGAACAAACTCTGTATCTGGTATATTGGTGGTGGGAAGGAAGGTGAGAGGTTCTCAGGAGCAGTTTTCTAGGATTTTCACCTAAGGCAGAGGTGGGTGGGGAGATGAAAGGCGCGCCGAGGCCGTAGTCCGTCGTAAGTCCAGGTGACAGAGGAGCCAAGACTGGACCGGAGCCAGAGCCGCCGGAGTGATGTCCGGGCGCCCCTCCCCGCCGCTCGAGCCCTCCCACTTCCTCTGAATGAGCAGCGGCTGTCAGGGAGCAGGGAGCAGGGAGCCGGGCGCCTGGCGCCGTGCGCAGTGCAGGCTCAAGGCGCCGCGCCGAGGAAGCTCCGGCTCTGGCTTGCCGCCCCCCGCCGCCGCTCCGCTCCACTCCGGACCCCTGCAGCCGCGCCGCGGGCCATGGACCTGCCCAGGGGCCTCGTGGTGGCCTGGGCGCTCAGCCTGTGGCCAGGTATGTGCGGTCCTTGCCTCTCTTTGCCTCTCGGACCCCCTCCCTGGGCCACCGGGGCCTCAGATCCAACTGCCAGAAGCCGGACGCTCCTCGCCTCCCGGGTCAGACCTTGGCTGGTCTGGGGGACCAAGGTCCCCCAGGACAGGCTACAGTCTAGCAGCTCCACCAAGTTCTGCAAAAGAGGGAGGTGCGCGGAGGTACTTAGAGCCCGGACTCCTTGGAGTGTTTGGGAAGAGTTGAAGAGGCTTGAGTGAAAAGCGCCGAGTGCTGGCAGCCCCGCTGGGCGCCTAGGGTACCTCTGAGAGCCACGTTGGGGTTCCCACGCTGCCGCCGGGGCACTGGGTATCCCTGGGACTGGGAGGGCCCACGGCCCCGGCTGGGGAAGGGCTTCGGCCTCGCGGAGCGAGCGTGCCCTGGCTGCACTCCTTCCCGAAGTTTGGAGGGCCGGGCGCGGCGGCTCCGGAGGGCTGGGAAGGCTGCCCGGAGTCCCTCCAGCGAAAGACCGAGCGAAGCCCCAGGGCGATCGACCCCTAGGCGGTGGCAAGTCCTTGCTGGCCAGACCAGTCTCGGACCCTTGGAAACGTTATCTGACACCCGGGATAGGGATAGGGCATCTCCCCCAAACCGCTTCGAAATTATGCAATTATTAAATAATCTGGGGACAGCCGCAGTTGCCGAGAGGAGGGCTGCAGCCTAATGCGCTCCAGGTGTCCGGTAGCTGCGGGAACTTCCGGCCTGAGGCGCGGGAGGCCAGCCCTGAGCTCTCTGAACTTGGGTACCCCGACCCGGGCCTCCCCACACCCCGCTAACGGCCAGACCCTCCACGCGTGGGCAGCCGTCAGCGGAGCTCTTCTAGGGAAGGTAGAGCTTTCAGGGGCCCTCCCGTCGAGGCCGAGGGGTCTGGCAGAAGCCAGAGCCTCAGATTGGCCTGGTGTGGGCGCCCCAAGTGAGGCGAGTAGTGGGGGTTAGATGCTGTGGTTGAGGGAGCGGTGCCCTCTGGGCGCACAGGTGGAAAGCCCCCAGATCGCAGTCGCTCGCCCTAGTCCCGGGGTACTGTGAGAAACAAGTGCACCCTCCTGTCGGTCTGTGGCAGAGCTTCTGGCAGAGCTTGTAGTTGAACGGTGCCCCTAATTGCTTGGGTTCAGTTCAGATCGTGGAGTCTCGGGTTTTAAAATCCTGACGCATTATGTCGTAGCGGTTTGGGGAGGAGGGCAGGGGAAGAACTGCCCCCAGGCCAGTCTGCAACTAGAAACCAGCTTCAAGAGGAGGCAAAACTCTCTCGGAATTATGCAATCACTCGATAATCGGGAATGAGTGAACCTCTAGGTGCATTTAGACAGGAGGGGAGACTTCTCCAGAAACTGTCTTCAAATTGCTAGGAGAGAGACGCACTCCTGTGTGACTCCAGATTAGTGGCTCCATGAGAACCTGAGACGAAGTGGCTGCCTCCGGAGCTGGGGCAGTCCAGACATCAGGAAGCAAAGAGCAAAGGCTTTGTGCAATCAGACCAGGTTTCCGATTCTGGCTGCGCAGTCCCCTAGCTGCAGGTTTTGTGACCCCTCCAACAGGCTTTCCATTGAGAAATGAAAAATTCTGAGTTTGTAAAGTGGTCTGGACCATTAAGTGAGGCACTATAAGCAAAGCCCTTGACGCTGGCCTTGGTGCACAGTAGGGTTTAATCTATGGTTGTTGATGTTGTTGCTGGTGGGGAGGTTTGGGGGCTGTGAAGGACAGGGATATTAAAGGCCCTCTGAAGACACAGGATTTGTGACTCAGAGCTCCGTTTATATGGAGAAAACCACTCCTGAGTTATGTCTGGTCAGTTGGGGTTCTTGAAATATGGGATTCATTAAACATATCAATCAATGCTGGAACGACATCTGCTTGCAAGGAGCTGGGGGTGGGGCCCAAGCATGTGTGCAGTCTGGGCCCTGCTAGTAACTGAGAATTAGGCACTACTGGGAACACGACTTGGAGACAGTAGGGAGTGAATGGTGCAGGGAAATCAAGGGCTGAGTGTTCAAAAAAGTTCAGGTTCAACCAGATAAACAAAGAAGGCTTCCTGGAGGAGATACATCATTTGATCTTGGCCCCCAAAGAGTTTGTAGAGTGTGCTTGGGAATGTTTTTTTTTTTTTTTTTTTTTTTTTTTGAGACAGAGCCTCAAGCTATCCCCCTGGGTAGAGTGCTATGGCATCACAGCTCATAGCAACCTCTAACTCCTAGGCTCAAGCAAGTCTCCTGCCTCCGCCTCCCAAGTAGCTGGGACCACAGGTGCCCACCACAATGCCCAGCTATTTTTTGGTTGCAGCCATCATTGTTGTTTGGCGGGCCCGGGCTGGGGATTCGAACCCGCCACCTTAGGTGTAGGTGGCTGGTGCCTTAGCCGATTGAGCCACAGGCGCCGAGCCAGGAATGTTCTTAAACTAGGAATGTTCACATTTTGGAGTATTATTTCCTGGCAATCGTTAAAGAAGAAAAAGATGAATATTTTAAAACTAGTCTGTGAAATAATTTAGGGGACCTGGAAAAATAGACTCGGACCCCCACTTAGGTTAATTATTGGTAATTTATTTTACCTGCTGCAGGGGCTGCTGCTCAAGAGACAGTCAGCAGCCCCGGTGTGAGGGTGAGTTATCTTTTATAGGCTTTGTGTAAGCGTATTACAGAAGCAAAAGGTGGCTGGTTAAGGGGGGTTATAACTCAGGTAGTCATAGATACAGCAATGGAACGATAATTAATCCAGTTTTAGTTGACAATGGATACATTTTATATTACAATGGTTATGGTTATACAACAGTAATTAATCAAGTCTCAGTGAGTTTTTCACCATTGTTCATCTACTGAGAACTTGGGGGTTTTGTGAAACTTGGGACTTTTTTTTTTGTACC
>CAUYQV010166527.1:0-17673 GCA_963574575.1 Galagoides demidoff
CTTTAAAGGTTTTTAAATTTTACCTGTTGGGGCTCGGCGCCTGTGGTTCGATCGGCTAAGACGCCAGCCACGTACACCTAAGGTGGCGGGTTTGAATCCCCAGCCCAGGCCTGCCAAACAACAATGATGGCTGCAACCAAAAAATAGCCAGGCGTTGTGGCGGGCGCCTGTGGTCCCAGTTACTCGGGAGGCTGAAGCAGGAGACTCACTTGAGCCCAGGAGTTGGAGGTTGCTGTGAGCTGTGATGTCACAGCACTCTACCCAAGGGGAGAACTTGAGGCTCTGTCTCAAAAAAAAAAAAAAAAAAGACAGAATAAAGTGCTAATTTCTTGGCTCGGCGCCTGTTGCTCAATCGGCTAAGGCGCCAGCCACGTACACCTAAGGTGGCGGGTTCGAATCCCCAGCCCGGGCCTGCCAAACAACAATGATGGCTGCAACCAAAAAATGGCCAGGCATTGTGGCGGGTGCCTTTGGTCCCAGCTACTTGGGAGGCTGAGGCAGGAGACTCGCTTGAGCCCAGGAGTTGGAGGTTGCTATGAGCTGTGATGCCATGGCACTCTACCCAGGGGGATAGCTTGAGGCTCCTTCTCAAAAAAAAAAGTGCTAATTTCTTTTAAAAGGCTTATTTGATTATAATACAATTAAGAATGTCTATTTGACAAAAGATACCATAAAAGAAATAAAAAGGAGTAGGGCACCAGCCCCATGTGCCGGAGGTGGCAGGTTCAAACCCAGCCCCAGCCAAAAACAGCAAAAACAAAAAAAAAGAAATAAATAAAAAGATGGGATAAGATATTGACATCATATATAATCAACAAAAGATTTGGATACAGCAAATATACAGAATACTTGTCAATAAAGGAGAACTTGGGCATAAAATAAAGGAAAATTTCATAGACAAGGAAACATAAAGAAGAAATATTCTAAGGGAAAAAATTTCAACCTCATTAGAAACCTTAGAAATGTAAATTAAAACCGCAAAAGGAAACCATTTCACTCATTTAATAGATATTTACAGAATTTCAAGTGTGCTAATGAAAAAAATCCTAAAGTGTGCAAAACAATTTATTGAAAGAGATTATTCTGAACTGGATATGCGTGATCTCGGCCCAGGGAGCATTGTCTCCAGAGGCCCTGGGAACATGCATCTGAAGCCTAGGGTCACAGTTAGATTTTCCATATTCATGGAGATAGGAACGACAGGTAAAATCTTTAATCGATTAATAGAAGGTATACTAATTGGTTTGCCCAAAAAGACAGGACAGTTCAAAGTGGGGGTTGAGGATCATACAGGCTACAGGTGAGTTCAAAGAGTCTTTGATTTGTAATTAGTTAATGAAATAAAGCTCTGTCTAAAGGCTTGGAATGTTATGTTTTGTTTTGTTTTGTTTTGTTCTGTTTGAGATAAGGTCTCACTCTGTCTCCCCCACTAGAGGACAGAGGCATCATCATAGCTCATTGCAACCTCAAACTCCTGGGTTCGAGCAGTCCTCCTACCTCAGCCTCCCAAGTAACTGTGGACTACAGGTTCAACCACCATGTGCAGCTAATTTCCTATTTTTTGTAGAGATGGCATTTCACTCTTGCCCACGCTGGCCTTGAACTCTTGACCTCATGCTGGAACGTGTTATTTATTAATTTGAGACAGAATCTCACTATCTTGCCTCAGTAGAGTGCTGTGGCATCACAGCTCACAGCAACCTCAAACTCTTGGGCCTACATGATTCTCCTGCCTCAGCCCCCAAAGTAGCAGGTACCACAGGCACCTGCCACAACACTCAGCTATTTTTTGTTGTTGTTGTTGCAGTTGTCATTGTTGTTCAGGTGTCTGGGGCCAGGTTCAAACCTGCCAGTCTGGGTGTATGTGGCCAGCGCCCTACCCACTGAGCTACAGGCACTGCCAACCATGTTGGGATGTTTTAAAGTATGGTAAAGATTTATACACATTTCATGACCTGACCTATGTCACTTAAAGTTAACTGACCAAGAACAAAGAAGTTTTATATCCTCCTCAGACTCTCACTGACACCCACTGTCTGTGGTCCTCAGTTAGCTCCTGCAAGCCCCTCCCCTTCCTCCTTCCCATAACATAAAAAGGAGACTGAAATTCATCCCGACTGAAGACGGTTCTTTAGAATATTAGTCTGCCATCCTCTTGGTGTGCTGGCTCTCCAAACGAAAGTCATTTTCCTTGCCCTAGCACCTTGTTTCCCACCTTACTGGTTGTCCTGCAGTAAGTAGTACAAGCTTGGACTCAGTTACTGACGTGCAAACAGATTATAACATCCCAATCTTATACCAATCACAGCCACCTACATGTTCGAATTGTGTTCAAATGAGGCAAACCCTAAAATGTAACAAATCCAGCTGTTTCTGTACCTCATTTCCATTTTCTGTGTATATATCACTTTCCTTTCTCTGTCCATAAATCCTCTCTAACCACGCAGCAGCATCAGAGTTGCTCTGAACCTATTCTTGGCTGCCTGATTCATGGATCATTCCTTACTCAATTAAACTCTGTTAAAGTTAATTTCCAAATGTTTCCTTTAACAATATTATCAGTAGTCAATACATCTTACAACTGGATGATATTCAGTTAGAGAAATTTCTTATGATATTGTGATAGAATAAGAAATATATATTAGGCCTCTGCCTCTGGTCCTGAGCACATAGATCCTAAAATCCTGGGAATTTCCAAAGTGATGTGTTTTCTGTATGCTAATGGCAGGCTGGTGCCTGGGGTCTCTTGAATACCTTCTGCAGGGGGCTGGTTTCCAGGAGAACCAACCCCACCAAAGAAGGTTGGGGCTTTAGTGCCAGCCTCAAGCTTCCACCAGGCACTAAAGAAGTGCCTTTTAGAAGAGCTAAAAGCTGAGTTGATTACTAATAACCTAATCAATTGTGCCTTTGTAATAAAGCCTCCATAAAAACCTAAGGACTGGATCTGGACAGCTTCCAGATTTCCCAGAACATGGAAGTCTCTGGAGGGTGGCACATCTGGACATGTTATGGACACTCAAGGTGAAACCTTCCGTATTAAGATAACGTAGAGCCACAAGGCATAAGTGGCAATTCGATTAGCCATAAGTTTACCAGCCATTGTTCCCTAACTTTTCTTGCTGCTGTAATTGGTCACTGCTTACCAGCACACCCTCCTTGACAGGTATAAGATTTGTGACTCCTCCACCACTTTGGTCGATAACACTGCTGTTGTAAATTTTAAGACTAGTCTTTGAGGTGTTTTTCAGACTCTGCATTCTGGAGACGTACTGATGCCAACCAGACTGTCAGATGTGGGTGGGAATGGACTGAACAGCCCTGAAACCCCCTACCCAGGCGACCTCTCAACTGTGAAGATAATTTCTGCATCCCAACCCTGTAAATTCATCCTCTCCCCCACCACCAATCAGCCCACCCAATTCTATAGCTCTTTGCCTACTAAACTGTCTTTAAAAACCCTTTCTCCCACATTCTCAGGGAGATGGATTTGAGAATATACTCCCATCTCCTCACCTGGTGCCATGCAAGATAAAACCCTTTCTCTGCTGTCTCTGAGTAATGGTTTCCTCTTGAGTAGTGGGCAATGAACTTGGTTGCACTGTAACACCTGCTTCCACCCACTTCCACCTGTCTGTCCATCCATATCCTTTATATTATAATAAACTGGTAATCATAAGTAAAGGTTTCTCTGAGTTTTGTGAGCCACTCTAATAAATTGATTGAACCTGAAAAGGAGGTCATGGGCATTCCCAACTAAGAACTGTTGGTCAGCAGAGTGGGCCACAATCTGGGACTTGGAACTAGCATCCTCAGTGGCAGGCTTGTGGGACTGATCCCTTGGCCTGTAAGATCTGAGGCTGCCTCCAGATAGACATTGTCAGAATTGGACTACAGGACACCCAGTTGGCATCCACTGGAGAACTGGTTGTTGATGGGGAGAGACACCCACACATCTCGGGTCCATTCTGCAGTGAGTGATGTGATAGCAAGGAAAGACACTGTTGTTGGTGGTTATTTTTTTTTCCTATCTTGTACATTCTCCTTTTTCAAAAGAAACTATTATTGTAATGACAAATAAATGAAATTTTGTGGGTCTGGCCAGGGGGAAGTCATTTTTTTTTTTTTTTTTTTTGCAGTATTGGCTGGGGCCGGGTTTGAACCCGCCACCCCCAGTATATGGGGCCAGCACTCTACTCCTTGAGCCACAGGTACCGCCCAGGTGAAGTCATTTCTTACATCCTCCTACTTTAAAACATAAACTTGGCCTTTTAGATAACAGTCATTTGTAAGTCTTTGTGATAATCAAGAAGCCAAACGGGTCTATAATTATTCTAAAAAAATCTTAACACCACACAGGATGAACAAAGCTGACTTAAAACAGTAGCAATAAAATTTAAAAAACAGAATCCAATCCAATGCAATCTATGACATTTCAGTCTTGTCCAAGTGGCTATGTTAAAGGAACTTTCTTTTCTTTTTTCCAGCTTGAGGTTGTTGGTGTATTTTATTGAGAGTTCTGGTGACCTGGCTGTCTTATTCACTGTGTTTGTCACTTACCATCTGTGCTGGGCTGAATGGTTATGTCTCCCCAAAATTCACTTCTTGCTACCTGAACTCAGAGTGTGATGGTATTTGGAGGTGGCGCCCTTAGGAAGTGATCAGGTTTAGATGAAGTGGAGCCCTCAGGATGGAATCAGTGCCATCCTAAAGGGGGGAAGAGACACCGGAGCACTTGGTCTCTTGCTCTCTTGCTCTATCTCTCTCCCTCTCCCTCTCTCCTTACACAGGCACCAAGGAAAGGTCCTGTAAGGACATAATGAAAAGTGGCCACCTGCAACCCAGGAAGAGATCCCTCACCAGGCACTGACTCTACCAGCCCTTGGATCATGGACCCCTATGCTCCCAGACTACAGAAAATAACTGTCATGCTGTCTAAGTCACCCAGTCTATGGCATTTTGTCGTAGCAGCCAGAGATGACTAAAACACATTTTAGTTGAGGTTACTGTCACACAAAGGTGGAGCTGGGATTTGAACCCACCAGGCTGAACTAGCTACAGCACATCTAACCAGCTGGAGAGGGCAGTACTGATTGCCCCTCTGTGTCAACACAGAGGCACAGCCCTCAGTGGCTGGTCACACCAAACTACTAGGGTTTCAGGCTCTCTATTCCTATCTCCTCCAGAAATACAACTGATGAAACAGAATTATATAAGAACAGGCTTCTCTTGCTGTCTTTGTCAGACCCCTCTACAAGGTCCTCTCTTTCCCTCCTTCTAAGGAGGTTTATACCTCCCTAGAGTTCTACTGTTTCAGCATATAGGTGAAAACTTGATCACTATCAGTGACCTAAGGTCACTGTCACCCAATGTGGAGCTGGGATTTGAACCCACCTGCCTCCTCGGTTTTTTATTTTAAAGCCCGTGTACAGGGACAAGAAAATCATTTCCACTGTCAAGAAAATGACAGGTTCTCAGGACATAAATCCATTGAAAAACCAAGTTTTGGCCAGCTCAACTTGATCAAAGGACATGTGAAGCTTGTTGGCAAATACATAGGTGACATGTGTCAAGTCAAGGATACGGATGCTGCCCTGCAAACTCACGTTGTCACCGACTGTCAGTATAAACTAGTTCTTCACGACAGCCCTTCTGTCTGCGTGTCAGATATCTGAGTAAAACAAATCCTGGGTACACAACACTCAGCATCATCCCCTCTCACCTGTAACCATTCTGACCCAATCTAGATGACACTTCTCTTAAACGTTTACTTTACCAATTTCATCACCTACTGTACAAGCTGTGGCAGGCAGAATGCAGAGAGGGGCCTAAAGGGAAACAGGTCTGCGGCAGCCCTGGATGCCCCAAGCAGAGCACCTGCAGTCGTGGAGTACGTTTGAGGACGGCAGCTTGCCAGGCAAAACCAGCTGGTCCACCCCAGGCGCCTTGAAGGTCAGGCAGTTGTTCTCATAGGTGATGGAGACCAGCACAAGGCGAGGCTCCTGCCGGGCAGTGACCATATGTCCATCTTCCTTAATCACCAGCCAAAACCTGCAGAGAAACAAACAAAGGCACACTCAGAAAATCCTCTTCTGGACAGGTGTGGTGGCTGACACCTATAATCCTAGATCTCTGGGAGGCCAAGGTAGGCAGATTGCTTGAGCTCAAGAAGTTCTAGCCTGAGCAAGAGTGAGATCTGGTCTCTACTAAAAAACAAATAACTAGCTGGGTGTTGTGGTAGGTGTCTGCAGTCCTAGCTACTCAGAAGAAGGCTGAAGCAAGAGGATTGCTTTGAGACTAGGAGTTTGAGGTTGCCGTGAACTATCATAACATCACAGCACTCTACCCAGGGCGAGAGAGTGGGATTCTGTCTCAAAGAAAAAGAAGAGAAAAGAAAATCTTCTTCCACCTCTCAATAGCTTCCTCTAAGTTACTATTTCCTCAAAACTCTCTGCCTACCCCAAGTTGAGACTCAACAATTTCTTTCTAGACATTTATCCAAGTCTGGCCAAATTATTTGAGTCTAAGAGTCAGGGACTCTAAAAAGAGCTTATTTAGTAGAAATGGTCCTGAGAGACAGAGTCTCACCAATATATGAAAATCTCCAGTTTTAAAAACCAGAAAAAAAGAGGGTGGTCGTCCCTCACTGCTTAGCCAACCAATGCTTATTTGGGGACTGTGCTTTGGCAGAAGCCTCCCCACGCCTGTTGAACATGTCTCAGAGGTCCGGAAAGAAGCAAAATGTCTTCCACATCTTTTTGTTATAGAACCGAATGCATTTGGCCCAAACTGTTGGCCAGACTGAACTGGATCCCAGGACAAAGGTCTTGCAATGTTGCTGCCTCCAAGGGAACCCACATGGGCTTCTGCTCTGCTGACCTTGCTGCCGTGTGTGAAACTTCCCCCAAAGCCCTCCTTCCTCGACACATGTGCTGACATAGAGAACAGAGACTCCAGGTCATGTACTGGACTAGTCTTCTTCAACCATTTTTATCTCACGGCACACTTGAACCTAGAGATAGGCTAGGTGCCATATCTCATGGCACAATTAAATTATGTTGATTTTAAAAAAGAGTTTAAAAAAGAATACACTTACTGGGGTTTGAACTTCTTTTGAAAATAATTTAATTAACTATCTTTACATTTTTTCAAGGAGCACCTAAGATTTTCTTCATGGCGCATCAGTGTCCCACATACCCAGGTTGCAAATCACCATGTTAGAAAAGATTCCGCTTATCTCTCGGAGAGCCCAGGGGGCTGACGAGTTGGGCCAGCCAATCCTTATTTAGGCTTTAATCTACCAGTGTAGCATCAGTTTGGGTTATACTGCACAAATGATTGAGTTGTCATAAAAAAGAAAAAAAGAAAGAAAAATCATTCCACTACTAGGGAAAATAAATGTCACATCATTATTTTAGAAAGAATATAGACTCTGCAGACAAAGCCGGGTGGCGGGGGGGTGGGGGGGTGGAGGTGTGAGGAGCTCTGTGAGCAGCACCTGAAGCCAAGGCTTTCCCAGCTTAAAAAGCACTGCCTCCTCCAGGACGAGGGCAGCTCCTCCCAGGAACACATTCCCAAATATCAGTGAAGCCAAATGGGACTGTCTCAGGGAACCTCATCAGAGCTCAGGGAGCCTGTCTCTGTCCTGTCCTGACCCTGGCAGACAGTCTCACACCTGGAACCTCCCTATCAGCACAGTTCTTCCAGGTGCTGCCTCAACTGTCCCTTCTCTGTAACCGAGCCAGCGGACCATGGCTGGCAGCCCGCACCCGGCTAGCCGGCATGTTGGATGGAATGGCAGCGCAAAGGTGTTTTAGGAATTGTCTCAGATGCTCCCTTCCCAAGAACTAGCAATGCCGGGCAACAGCAAGTCCCCAGCCCACTGAGGGGGCTTCCTTTGTCTTCCTGGGTGTCTTCGTAATGTAGGGATAAGGCAGGAAAAGAAGGCAGAGAGAGCCTAGCGCAGTCATCCGGGCCGAAACCAGACCCTAACCACCCTGAACAAGGACATCCCGTGCAAGTGGCCAGCCTGGGACCACCTGAAGACCGAGGAGTTATCACACAAACTGCCGGTGCTTATCTTTCTGTGAAAGCAGTTTATGATTAACCTTCATGGCCTGACCTCCAGACAATGCTGGAGACTGTCACCTGCTGTCACCAGACAATGCTATGTGACTGTTACTATTGTCCCATAAAGTGTCCCCCCCTGCTCGAGAAAGGACCCATTCTCTGTGGAGTAGGAGCTGTCACCTGTCTCTGTCTCAGTAAACCTTCCTGTAGACTGCTGGCTTGCTCTCAAATTCATTCCTGCCAGAAGCCAAGAACCCATTTGGAGAGTTCAAGGGACTATCCTCTCTTCACTGGGACATCCCCTGCATTATCTGGATCCCAGGTCTCTCTGAGCCTCTCTGATTCTCTGCAAATCAGATTCCATCATAGTGCCATTGGCTTGGGGCTGGGCCCTATTCCCTATTTCCTGCCTTGCTCCTATAGGCAGACTTCTTTGGTTAACCTCACCAAAGCCTATGCCTTTAACTTCCAACATCCTCCATCGCCAAACAAGACTCCCTCCGTGATCTGCACACAACTAGCCTCATATGCAAATAGGAGGGACACCTCTGTTTCCTGATCACCTCTGACAGCCCCTCACCAGGCTGTCTTCTCATCTGCCCTTCATCCCTAACAACACGGCCCCACACTCAGCTCCAGCCCATCGCAAAATGACATGAGAGTCAAGTGCTGGGGTTAACAGCGGGAAATGGGCAGTGCCTGTAGCTCAGTGGGTAGGGTGCCGGCCACATACACCGAGGTAGGCAGGTTAGAACCCAGCCCGGGTCTGCTAATCAACAACGACAACTCCAACCAAAAAATAGCGGGGCGTTGTGGCGGGTGCCTATAGTTCCAGCTATTTGGGAGGCTGAGCCAAGAGAATCGCTTAAGTCTTAAGAGTGAGAGGTTTGCTGTGGGCTGTGACGCTACGGCACTCCACCAAGGATGACATAGTGAGACTCTGTCTCAAAAAAGAAAAAAAAAGGCAGCGAAGTGGTGGCTAGAGGCTTCCTGCTTGTTGCTGTAATTACAAAGGCAAGTGGAAACCTGCAGGGAATCCAACATCTGGACAGGACAAAGACAACAGTCAAAGGTAAAATGTTGCCATTTGTAACGTACCTCAGTCATTTAATTACCCTGTCAACCTGGGCAATAATATTTTTTACCTCTTAACACACAAATAGTGCCCAGTGAATGAATAATTAGCTCTATTCTGCCAGATCTAAATAAAAGATTAAATCTAGAGCAGGAATTTTGTCATGACCAAGTAACCCTAACTTGGTCTGCGATGGTAAGTGCCGGCACCTTGGTTTTCCACGAAGAGTGAGCACGTATCACCAGGATCAGTGCAGTAGACCACAGCTCTGATTGCTGAAGAAAGCAACAGTGGCCCAAACCACCAAGCCCCAAACAACTGCTAAGTCTCATTTCTCGATTACAAACTGGCCTGGGGTACAGGACTGAGCCAGAAGGTGAGGGAGGAAATGAAGGACTGGCTTCTGCCTGGCACTCCAGAAGGCCCAGATGGTGGAGTTTGAGACCAGCCTGAGCAACAGTGAGACGCTGTCTCTACTAAGAATACAAAAACAGAGGCAAGAAGATCGCTTGAGCCCAAGTGTTTGAGGTTGCTGTGAACTATGATGCCACAGCATTCTACTCAGGACGCTAGAGTGAGACTCTAAATAAAAAGGCTGGCTTCTGAAGCGGTATATGGTGGCTAAGGAGAGCAAACCTTTACAAAATCGGGGAAGACAGTCACCCTTTCCCAGAGTCTGCTCCACACAGCCAATACCGGCGGCATTCTGCTGGGCTGGCTTTAAACACCTCAAAGATTAGGGCACTCACGCCAGGTGTTCACAAGCATACTAAGAGATCTGGACAAAAAACCTCTAGAAATCTGAGGGCACAGAGCACTTACAGAGGGAACTCCAAGCTTCTAACAGTTCCAAAGACACAGGTTCAGAATGAGATTACATAAACAAGGCCTCCTTCATTCTAGAAATACTTACAACTGTGTTATTATATTCTTAAGTTGAAAGAAGAGCAGCCATGAAACGGAGTTTTTCTAGCAAGCTAGCTTTCGAATTTTCAGTTATACTTCAGTAAATAAAATCTAGGGAAAATGGAGTCTTAGAGACCATCAAGTTCAACCTCTTTTGCAGATGAGAAAATTGAGGAGTAGAGACATTGCCCTAATCCCTGGCACAATCCTTACACTTCTCTATCGTGGTGCACATATCATAGACATAGCCTAAGTGCAGCACCCACACAGATCTGAGTTCAAATCCCCCCAGCACACATCGGTTTGTGATCTTAGGTGAGATACTCAACTTCTCTGATATTGTTTCCTTATTTGTAAAATGGAAATAGTAATATCGAGCCCTTAAAGTTGTTATGAAGCTTTTTTTAAGACAGTCTCACTTTCTTGCCCCTGGTAGAGTGCCGTGGCGTCACAGCTCACAGCAACCTCAAACTCTTGGGCTCAAGTGATCCCTAGGACTACAGGCACCTGCCACAATGCCTGGCTATATTTTAGAGATGGGGTCTTACTCTTGCTCAGGCTGGTCTCAAACTCATGAGCTCAAGCCATCCACCTGCCTAGGCCTCCTAGAGTGCTGGGATTACAGTTGTGAGCCACCATGCCCAGCCTGTTATGAGTTTAAATAAACTACTCCACAGGACAAGATTGAGCTCAGTGTCAGCTGCATGTTAAGCTCTGAATAATTAACTGGTTGTTTCCTTGCCTTTCCCTCCCCCCCAGGCTTCACCCCGGCCCACCCACTCCATCACAGACCTTTATTACTCAAAATAAGGGGATGGGGAGAGGGGTGTGTTTATTTTAGGGTACCCGTGGAAGCAGAAAAGCACAACGGATGCATACGTTCTTTCTGTGATAGCAAGAGTCATGGGAAGCAGTTACAGGGAGAAGTGGAAGGCAATAGTTATTCAAGTCATTCAGGTGGTCAGCAGAAAGGCAGATAAGAACTGGGAATCTGTCTGAAATGACCTCAGTCCTCCAGGAGAGGGTGGACATAGGGCAACTCCATTTCCCCTAGCTGGGCATGGCAAAGATTTGTTTCTCCCAGATTTGAGGAGGGGATCCCGTCCCTCTGAGCTTGACAATAAGAAGGCTTTTCTTTCCTCATACTTAAGTTCTAAACATCCTCTTCTTCTTAAAGGTCCAAGATAAAACCCTTTAATGATAGTTTCTGAATTACCTAGGAGAGTTTAAACACTCTACCTGATCACTCTTAGTGATTCTGATTCAGTAGGCTTGGGATGGAAATCTCCAGAAATTATAGTTTTAGAAAACTCTCAAGGATTACAAATGTGGGGTAGGGGGATGAGTCACATGGTCTGCACAAACAATGCTTCTCTTAAGACGTGTTGAAGTTTTCCAGTGCAGTGGAGCTCACATTTCTTCACGTGGACAGCTGTCTTCAGAGAACAGTGCACACATGTGTCTGGAGTGAACACAGGGCAGCAGATGGGAGCTGCTAGCGCGTCCCTTGAATAATTAATTTGCAAACTTCCCTCCCTTCAGACACTGGACAGCAGCAGAAAACATCCCAGCCAAATGAGACGGCATCTTATCCCTGAGAATGAAATCTCTATGTGTTAGGTCCTCTATGGGTAGAGACTCTGCCTAAACCACGCTGCCTCTGAAGAAGGGAACACACTATTTCCTTAACAGCAGGCATCAGAGCCTCACCTGGGAGTGACACCTCCCCTTGTCAGAGCTCCTGCCACCTCTCTCCCCAGTGGAAGACTCATTCCTCATAAAATCTGCCAGGCCTCGCAGGCATTCTCAGGACTGGAGAAGTGTGAGCAGCAAGCCTCAGCAAGGCCCAACTAAGCCAGTGAGCGTCCTTGAGTATCTCGAAGTCCTGCATGGCTCCCCCTGGTGCCAGTAGCACGCTATTTTCCTACTACAGTGCTCCACACTCAGAAACAGAGCCAGCAGGAGGCTTGGCCATAACCCGTCTGACCCCTTCCTGATTAAAGGAGGACTCTCATCCTAGCAGGGCAGGGGATGCCCCCATCTACTTTACCAAAAATAAGCCAGACGTGGACTTGACCTCCCAGCGAATAGATCAAATGTCAAACAGTCAACCCAAGAAATTCGGGTGGCAACCCTCTATTCGCCTTCCCCAGATAGGGCAGACCCCACCTCCCTCCCCCCTTCGCAACCCCGGCAGGCCCCACGCTGTCACGTGCGCCCGGGGCCCAGCCGTACCTGTCCCGCAGGTGGCCGCAGCGCAGCCCCATGGCCGTGCACTCCGCCTCGCTCACCGGCACCCCCTTGCAGGACTTGACCGGGTAGATCCAAAGCTTCGCCACGGTGCCCACCTGCTGCAGCTGCCGGCGCCGTCTAAGCCACCCACGGTGCCAAGCCACAGCCCCCAGCGCCGCCGCGGCCATTCCCAGCGCGGCGACCCCGAGCCACCCTGGCCGGGTCTGCGCAGGAAGGCGCGGCGCGGGGAGGCCGAGGCGGGCCAGCGCCGACGAGCCGGTGCCCATGGCCGAGCGCGGGGATCGCAGACCGGCACGGACCGGGCAACTACTGGGGCCTGTGAAGGCCAGGAGGCGCTTAAGGCTCCGGGCGGCGGGAGGAGCCAAAGTTGGCTCAACCACTGGTCCCTTTCACCCTTTCACCGCCAGAGTGACACGGAGGGAAGATGTCCCTGAATGCGGTGCTGGGAGCTGGCAGGTAACCGCGGCAGCAAGGCAGAGAGTGGCCGGGGGTCCTCTGGGTGTCCCCGGAGGTACGACCCCCACAGCAAGCGGGCTTCCCGACCAGCGTCCCTGGCCTGCCACTTTCACTTCTTTCTCGCTTCCCCTTCTCCTTACAGAGGCCACGGTCACCCACTGAGTTTGACCCTTGGCCTGCCCTCACTCACCACTGCAGACCGGTAGTTTGCAAATGCAAAGAACCTCAAGAACCTCCAGGGCTGACCCCTCCCTGCACTGACCACCTCCTTAAGTTGACCTAATTTTCATAAGCCAGACAAGCACCACGTGTCAGCACAGTAGGCCTCGTTCCTTATGTTGACCACCTCCATATGCTGACCAGTCTGTCCAGTCCCTTGGGGAGGGTCAACTTACAGAGGTTCTGTTGTATTTTCCCCCGTTCTGTGTGGGAGGGGGGATCACTTTATCGTTTCCTTTGCTGTGCAGAAGCTTTTTAGCTTGATGTGACCCCATTTGTCCAGTTTTGCTTTGGTTGCCGGTGCTCTGGGGTATTACTCAAGAAGTCCCTCCCCAGACCCACGTCCTGGAGCGTTTACCCAGTGTTTTATTTCAGTGCTTTCACAGTTCCAGGTCTTAGATTTAAGGCGTTAACTCGTTTTGATTTGACTTTTGTATATGGCAAGAGGTAGGGTACCCAGCACCCTTGGTTTATTGAAGAGCCTGCCCTTTCCCCTTGTGTATGTTGTTGACTACTTTTCCAAAAATGAGTTCACTTTAGATGTGTGGATTTATTTCTGGATTCTCCATTCTGTTCCGTTGGCTGATGTCTCATCTGCCTGTCTTAGAGCATTTACTGCAAAGGACTTAGAATGACAACTCCTTCTGTTGCTTTGAGATGTATGCACATCTGCAGCTCGGAAGTGTCTTTCTCCAAGGTCTGGAAGCCATTTCTTTCTTTCTTTTTTTTTTTTTTTTTGAATCAGAGCCTCAAGCTGTCCTCCTGGGTAGAGTGCCGTGGCATCACAGCTCACAGCAACCTCCCAACTCCTGGGCTCAAGCAAGTCTCCTGCCTCTGCCTCCCAAGTAGCTGGGACCACAGGTGCCCACCACAAAGCGCGGCTATTTGTTGGTTGCAGCCATCATTGTTGTTTGTGAGGCAGGGGCTGGATTCGAGCCGCCACCTCAGGTGTATGTGGCTGGCGCCTTAGCCGCTTGAGCCACAGGCACCGAGCCTGGAAGCCATTTCTTGACACTTGATCAGCAGAGAGGACAGGACCTACGTCCCCCAGGCGCTGAGGGAGGGTGGAATCCAGCTTGCTGACTGCCAGCTGGCAGAGGCAGTGACCTCATGGTATTTTTTTTATTATTAAATCATAGCAGTGTACATTAATACTATCATGGGGTACAGTGTACTCTTTCTGTATACAATTTGAAATACTTTCATCCAACTGGGTAGTATAGCCTTCATGTCTTTTTCTTAGTTATTGTGTTAAGACATTTATATTCTACATTTAGAGAGATTCACATGTACCCTTACAGGATGAACCATATTGATGCTGACCATCCCTTTGTGGTTTTTCCCCCAAGGCCCTGCTAGTGTCCCCCTCCTCTTTCTCATCCTCCCTTTAACACACCGGGACACCTCTGCACACATGAGGAAGGAGCTCAGCTCTTTCCCATACTGAGTAGTTACCAAAGAAGTCCATTTTCATGCTTTAACTAATGCCCAGCTTTGTTTATCTTTAACAGCTCCATTCAAGCAAGCAACTGGGGTAGCAGAGAATTTTCTCAGACAAGTTAAGGTTTGAGGTCATTCTTTTTTGTTTCCAAGAGCTTGTCCCTTAAAACTGTGACACAGTTCTGGGAAAGCTTAAGGAGGCTGACCAAGTGCCACCTCCCATGTCTGGACTAGCTGCCGGCCTCTTTCTGAAAAGTGAAACATAAACTAAGGCCTGAATCTCCACCACCACCACCACCAGAAAACAGACTGCTTGATATCCTAGGTCAGCAAAATAAGACCTTCCACTTCCCACACACTCATCACGCTCAAAAGCCAAGAATTTTGTATTTGTTTTTAAGCACAGAGTCGTGGATAAAGTGTGTGTGAATTACTCCTGGTCCCCATTACCTCTCCAGATTTCTGAACAGGGTCAGAGCCTTCGCTGCCCACGGGCCTGCTGTCAGAGCCAGGGGTCTGTAAAGCCGTCACCCACTCTGGACATGAGCTCCCAGGATAGTTAGGATAGTTTACATCTTAGGATAGTGGTATTTTCACAAGAGGGAGCTTTTGAGCTGAGATTGAACATGAGGAGGGATGCAGGGTGGGGGCAGAGGAAAAGGTTCTGGACAGAAGGAGTATAGCACATGCAATGGCCCGAGGAAGCTGAAGGCTCTAGAGGGTGTGGCATGTTTGGGTGGCCACCCACAGTTCAGCCTTATTAGGAAGGTACCTATGTGTGCAGTAGGTTCCAGGAGTGGAGGCAGGACAGGTCAGATCAAGATGCTCCACTTAGTCTGGAGACAGCTGGGAACACCAAACAGCAGTGAGGTGTGATCAGGCCCAGGTATTAGGAAGGTCACTCTGGCTGCTCTGAGAAGGAAGACCACCCACGTGAGTCACAAATGCCCCAGTTCAGGCACAGCTGCAATAATCCTGAATCAGGGAGATACAACAGTGAGGATGCAGAGATAGGAGGCAAGAGGTGGTGATGACAGAACACTGAGACAGAGG
The DNA here is from genome assembly GCA_963574575.1 of Galagoides demidoff. NCBI lineage: Eukaryota > Metazoa > Chordata > Mammalia > Primates > Galagidae > Galagoides > Galagoides demidoff. The sequence goes on from CAUYQV010166527.1 coordinate 15,470, forward strand.
GAGGAAAGGCACACACAGGGCCTCCACTCTCTAGCATAAAAGTCTGGGTGAGGGTCCTATGCTCTGCGATTAAGATTTCAAGAGAAGATAGGCCTCCTGGTCTCATGCCCGTAATCCTAGAATTCTGGGAGGCCAGAGCAGGTAGATTGCTTGGGCTCAGGAGTTCAAGACCAGCCTGAGCAAGAAAGAGTAAGACCTCTCTACTAAAAAAAAAAAAAAAAAAATAGCCAGATGTTGTGGTGAGCACCTGTAGTCCCAGCTACTTGGGAGTCTGAGGCAAGAGGATAGCTTGAGCCCAGGAATTTAAGTTGTTGTGAGCTGTGCGGATGCCACAGCATTCTGCCTAGGGCAACCGAGTGAGACTTTGTCTCAACAACAACGAAGATTTCAAGAGCAGAAGAGTATGTGGGGGAAAGATGGTGAGCCCTGTTGTGGACATCCAAAGTCAGATATTTGGGGGCATCAAGAAAGAAATAATTGGCTCAGCTCCTGAAGCTAAGCTAAGGCACCTGCCACATACACTGGGCCTGGCAGGTTCAAATCCATCCTAGGCCTGCCAAACAACAATGACAACTACAACAACAACAACAACAAAATAGCAAGGCATTGTGGCAGGCATCTGTAATCCCAGCTAGTTGGGAGGCTGAGGCAAGAGAATTGTTTAAGCCCAAGAGTTTGATTGAGGTTGCTGTGAGCTGTGATGCCATGGCACTCTACGAAGGGCAACATAGTGAGACTCTGTTGAAAAAAAAGAAAGAAAAAGAAATAGGTACCTGGACAGGTGACTTGACCTTCTATGCTTCCATCTCCTCATCCATAAAATAATAAAGATAATTTATTATCTCATCAGTAAAATAATAAAATAATCTAAATTTGGATTTCCCAAATCCATGCTGGCATTGGGCTCCAGCAACCAAACAAATGAGGAACTTTGCCATGGTGAGTGCCACGCTCTGCTATCCTCACCCCCCATTGCCCATCCTCTAGCCTGCCCTGATTGCCTTTTCACCCAAACTGGGCTTGGGGTGATTTCAGGAGAGCAGGGAAATTCCGTCAACAATGGATATATCTGCAGCCTGGCATCTCCGTTTTTGGAATTTATGAGGGGTTATGGGAGGTCAAGATCCAGCAGTCTTGTCTCCTGTTTGCTTTTCTGTTTTCCCCTTTGGATTTGAGTGATTAGCATGTCTGTATTTTTCTTTTTAAATTAATAAAATTACTCTTTTATCATGTGTTTCAGAGTTGTCAGATTTCCTCCCCTAGTTTGTCATTTTTTGGCAACCTCTGCTTAAGAAGGACTCTTTCTAGTAAACAAGATATCGTTGTCTGCCTAGAAGCACTGATATAGCAAAATAAAAACTCTGTCAATTAAAAAAGAAAAAAGGGCGTCTAAAATGCAAACATTGCCTTTTCCAGCCCAGTCCTCATCAGGAGGATGGGTGCCCAGCAGCCAACAGACGTCTGAATGAGGCTGTGCAACCCTCTCCTGGGGAGATGAGCTCACCAGATTCCCAAGCCACGATGGGTAGTTAACCTTCAACTCACACAACAAATCGTATGAAGCTGGACAGGCAAAAATGTAACAACCTCAATGATCTAACAAAATAAAAGTTTATTTATCATTTATACCCCAGTTCAACGCAGGCCAAACATTAACCAAAGGTCCACTTTAAAAAGTTACAGAGCTTTGCACACCTGTAGCCCCAGCTATCCAGGAGGCCGAGGCAAGAGGATCACTTGAGTCCAGGGGGTTTGAGACTTCTCATGGGGAGAGGATAGCAGTGGTTCTGAGGTTCACTTCTCCCTTTCAGCATAATGAATCTCATCCTGAGATTTTTATTTTTCTGTTACAATTCCCACAAGCTCTCACACCAGTGTGACCAATATTTTCTCTTTCTCCCCACATAGTTACTTATGTGTTAGTGGGGTGTCTCCTTCAGACTGTAAGGAGGAGACACATGTTCAGCATAGGTTAGAACCTGGGGTTTGTGTTTGGGACACCCAGGAAAGTAATGCTTAGCTGCCAAATTCAAGTCTTGGAGGCTGAGAGCTTCGGAGAAACTTCGGAGGCTAAAGAACTTCAGGAGAACAAGTCCAGGGCTGATTGTTTTTCAGGGACAAGCAACCTTGATCCAACCCCTACTATGTGCTAGATGCTGGTATTTAGTCTTTAAAAATAATACAAGGCTGGGCGTGGTGGCTCA
>CAUYQV010166529.1:0-12467 GCA_963574575.1 Galagoides demidoff
TTCTCTTATCATAAAATATACTATAAGTTTTGCATATTGCTTTGTTCCTGTGTGCCACCACCCCAAATGTAGAGTCTGCAGGAACAGGGATGTGCCTCTGCTCATTGCAGCATCCCCAGCATATGAATGAATAGTGCCTGGTGTGTGGCAGGTGCTCACTAATGATCAATGAACAAATAAAAGACTGCTCTGTCAATAATGTGGAAACAGCCTACATGCTCACCAACCCAGGAATGGATTAATAATCTGTGATATATATATACCATGGAATACGATTCAGCCACTAAAAAAGATGGAGACTTCACATCTTTTGTATTAACCTGGACAGAAGTTGAACACATTATTCTTAGTAAAGCATCACAAGAATGGAGAAGCAAGAATCCTATGTATTCAATTCTGATATAAGGACAATTAATGACCTAGTACTCAGTGGGAGGTGGGGGATGGGGAGAACAGAGACAGGGAAGGAGGGAGTGGGTGGGGTCACTGTGTGTGGTACACCTTTTGGGTGTGGGACAGAAGTATAAGAGGGACTTTACCTAACAAATGCAATCAATGTAACCTTGTTCTTTGTACCCTGAATGAATCCCCAACAATAAAAAAAGAAACTCCTCTTAATGGATCATTCTTAGATAACTTCATTTGTCCTAACTCTTTGAGTACTCTGGAGAATTCTTAAGTGTCACAAACCAGGTTGGGTTCAGATTCAGGTAGTAAAACTTCAGACACCAAGACTGAGTCACTAAATCAGTGGGTTATAGTGCCAGTATTCTGTTTAGTCAACATCATGATTGAATAAAGAAAGACTATTTCATTAATATTTATTTGGCAAGACTTAATGTGAAATTAACTACAGGTGTATTTGGCAAGATAAAAAGTTTTAGTTTGTAAATTATTTTGTGGCCTGTTGAAGCTGTAAAGCAGAAATATATGAAGTGCGAAGGGGAAAAAGGGACCCCTATGGCATGACTCTTTTTCCATTGGTATTTGTTTGATTTCAACAAGAATAGCAAAGTACTACAGATAGGGATGTCATGGAAAAATATAAACACAATTGTGAAGCTCAATTTTAGCCATTCTTTCAAATAAATTTTACCAAAAGGATTTTCTAAATTTTTTTAATTTCTTTTTTGTTGTTGTTGTTGTTTTGTTTTGTTTTGTTTTAGAGACAGAGTCTCACTTTATCACCCTCGGTAGAGTGCTGTGGCATCACAGCTCAAGGCAACCTCCAACTCCTGGGCTTAGGTGATTCTCTTGCCTCAGCCTTCCAAGTAGCTGGGACTACAGGCACTCGCCACAATGCCCAGCTAGTTTTTTGTTGCAGTTTCACTGGGGCCAGGTTTGAACCCACCACCCTCAGTATATGGGGCTGACGCCCTACTCACTGAGCCACAGGCACCGCCCCCAAAAGGCTTTTAATTGAGCTCTTAAAAAGAAGCTAAATTTATTGGTTTGAGTCAGATCTAAATCAAACAAACAAGATAATTTATATTTAAATAACCCTTCAAAGGAAGCGAGCCAACAATTATTTTATACCTACCATATGTCATACACAGTGATTATTGATTATGTTTACATACATTGTCTCATTTAATATTTATAGCAATCCTGGAGAAGGTATTATGGTCCAACTTTCACCAATAACCTCAGAAAGGTTAAGTAACTTGCCCACAGTTAACACATCTGGTAAATAGTGGAACTTAAGCCCAAGTCTATCTAATTTTAAATGATTTCCAGTTCAGTACATTGTTATAGATAAACATATCTCTACTTGTGGTATTAAGGGATGTTTTTGTGAGAGGGTGTGATCAATTAATAATAAACCTCAATGAGTGTGCATTCTTCATTCTTTTCCTTCTTGCCAGTTATAGATTTTGCTTTCCTATAAAGCTTTCCTATCAGAATATGGCTCTTTATTCCTTACAGGATAAAGTCAAAATTCCTGGGTCTGACATTCTGGACCCTCCACAGCCTCTACCTATCACCTCAACAGTAATTCCTACTATTTATCAGTCCCCATATTTGAAGAAGTCTCCTCTTAGATGTCTCTAATTTCAAAAGAACATATTGCATATACCTCTCCTTTTGCATGTAGTATATGACAGCATATGCAATGTCATTTTGTTGCCTATCCTGTTTACATGTGCCATCTCTCTCAAATAGATGGTCAGCCTCTCAAGGAGAGGCAACATGTCAGTCATACCACTGTGACCTATATGTATAAATTATTTTTTATTATTTATTTATTTTTAATTGTTTCAGATTTACAGAGGATACAGAGAATTAGGTTACACTGCTTGCATTTGTTAGGTAAAGTCCCTCTTAACATTGTGTCCTGCCCCCAAAAGGTATGACTTAAGCAGTAATCTCCATCTCCCTCCCTCATTCCCCTGCCCCCCACCTTGAATTAATTTGAATTTTTCTCTTATGTGGGTATGTATTAGATTGTCTACTGGCTTCATATTAGAATTGAGTACATTAGATTCTTTCTTCTCCATTCTTATCATACTTTACTCAGAAGATGTGTTCCAACTCTATCCAGCTTAATGCAAATGATGTAAAGTCTCCTTCTTTTCTAATGGCTTAACAAACTATGACATATTTATACCATGGTATATATTCCTAGGTTGATGGGCATTTAGGTTGTTTCCATATTTTGGTGATTGTAAATTGAGCTAGGATAAATAATCTAGTGCAAATGTCCCTATGATAAAATGATTTTTTTCTTCTGGATTGATGCCTAGTAATGGGATTGCAGACTTAAATGGGAGGACTAATTTTTTTTGAAGATTGTCCATACTTCCTATCAAAAAGGTTGTATTAGTTTGCAGACCCACCAATTATGTAAAAGTGTTCCCTTCTCTCCACATCCATGCCACTATCGTAGCTTTAAGACTTTGTGATGTGGCTATTCTCACTGTGGTTAGGTGGTATCTCAGGGTGGTTTTGATTTGCATTCATCTGACAATCAGGGATGACGAGCATTTTTTCAAATGTTTGTTAGCCATTCTTCTGTCTTCATCAGAGAAGGTTCTGTTCATATATCTTTCCCAGTGGTAGATGGGATTGTTTTTGTTTTTGTTTTTGTTTTTTGACTAATTTGAGTTCTCCATAGATTATAGTAATCAACCCTTGGTCAGATTCATACCCTGCAATTAGCTTTTTCCCACTTTGAAAGTTGTCTTTTTGCTTTACTTGTTGTATCCATAACTGTGCAAAAGCTTTTCAGCTTAATTAAGTCCCATTTGTTAAATTTTGTTGCTGTTTCTATGGCCGCTGAAGCCTTTGTCATATCAACATCATCAAGAGTCTTCCCCCACACTTTCCTCTAAGATTTTTATCTTTCCATGTCCTAGATTTAAATCTTGTATTCATCTTGAGTCAATTTTTGTAAATAGTGAAAGATGTGAGTCGAGTTTTACATGTGGTTATCCAGTTCTCCCTGTAGCATTCAGATGCCCTTAATATTCTTCTCTTGCCTTATTGCATTGGCTAGAATTTCCAGAACAATGTTGAATAATAGTGGTTATAGTGGACATCATTGTCTGCATCCAGTTCTAAGTAGAAAAGCTTTCAGTTTTACTCAATTCAGTATGATGTTAGCTGTGGGTTTGTCACAGATGGCTTCAATCACCTTAAGAAATGTGCCCCCATGCCTATTTCCTTAAGTGTCTTGTTAGAAAAGGATGCTGAATTTTGCCAAATGCTATTTCTGCATCTACTGAGAGGATCATATGGTCTTTGTTTTTGCTTGTATTGATACAGTGTGTTACATTTATAGATTTGTGTATGTTATACCAGCCCTGCATCCCTTGGATGAAGCCTCCTTGAATGTGATGTATAATTTTTTTAATGTGTAACTGCAATCTATTAGCTAAGATTTTGTTGAGTATTTTTTCATAAATATTCATTAGTGAAATTGGTCTGTAGTTCTCCTTTTTAGTTAGATGCCTTCCTGGTTGTGGAATCAAGGTAATGTTTGCTTCATAGAATGTGTTGGGGATGGTTCCTTTCTTTGCAATGTTTTGGAATAGGTTCTGCAGTACAGGCACAAGCTCATCTTTGAAGATGTAATAGAATTCTGATGTGAAGCCATTTGGTCCAGGACATTTTTGTTGGAAGCTTTGTTATTATTTCTGCCATCTCAGTGCTTGATATTGGTCTGACCAAGAATCTATTTCTGGTTAAGTCTAGGGAAAATGGTGTGATTCCAACTATTGGTCTATTTTCTCCACATTGTCAAATTTCTGGGCATAGAGTTTTGGTAGTAGTTAGAAATGACCTTTTTTTATTTAAAACTTTATTCAAATTAATATGAGGGTATAATTTTTAGGTTACATTGTTCTCACTTCTAGGGTAAAATTCCATTTGCAGAAGAGCCCCTCACACAGGGGGTGTGTTATACACTCTCACAATGTGCACATTAGCTGAGCTCACACCTCATGTTCTCCCTCCTTCTGCCATACATCCCCCCGCCAGTTCCCTCTATCCCCAAACTGGACTTTATTAGTGTTTATTGTTCTTAAAAACATGTAATTGTTTATCTATTGATTTCATATTAGTATGGAGTACATTGGATATTTATTTTTCCATTCTTGCAGTACTTTACTAAGAAGAATGTATTTCAACTCCATCCACGTAAATGTAAAAGCTGTAAAGTCTCCATCTTTTTTAATGGCTGAATAATATTCCATGGTATACATATACCACAGTTTGTTGATACATTCATGGATTGATGGGCACTTAGGTTGCTTTCACGACTTGGCAATTATGAATTGAGCCACAATAAACATTCTAGTGCCGATGTCTTTGTGTCAAAGTGTTTTTTGTTCTTCTGGGTAGATCCCTAGTAATGGAATTAAAAGGTCAAATGAAAGGTCTACATTTAGATCTTTAAGAATTCTCCATACTTCTCTCCAAAAAGACTATATTAGTTTCCAATCCCACCAGCAGTATAGAAGTGTTGCCTTCTCTCCACATCCACACCAGCATCTGGTGTTTTGGGACATTGTGATGTGGGCTAATCTTGTTTGGGTTAGGTGATATCTTAGTGGTTTTGATTTGCATTTCTCTGATGATTAATAATGATGAGCATTTTTTCATGTGTTTGTTAACCATGTGTCATCCTCAGAGAAGTTTCTGTTCAAATCTCTTGTCGAATTATAGAGAGGGTTATTTTCACTTTTCTTATTGTTTAATTTGAGTTCTCTGTACATTCTTAGTTGTCAGTACTTTATCAGATTTATAAGTTAGTACTTTGTCAGATTCATAACACGCAAAAATCTTCTCCCATTCTGAGGGCTGTCTATTTTCTTTGTTTGAGGTACTCATAGCTGTGCAAAAGCTTTTTAGCTTGATCAAGTCCCATTTATTAATTTTTGGTGTTGCTGCATTTGCTAGAGGCTCTTCCTCGGGAAGTTTTTTTCCAAGCCTAGTAACTTCAAGTGTTTTCTCCACACTCTCTTCTAGAATTTTTATTGTTTCATATCTTAAATTTAAATCTTTATCCAGTGAGAATCAATTTTTGTCAGTGGTGAGAGGTGCAGGCCCAGTTCAGTCTTCTACATATGGATAACCAGTTCTCCCAGAACCATTTGCTAAACAAGGATTCTTTTCCCCATTGCATGTTTTTGTTAGGCTTATATAAGATTAAATGATGATATGTGGCTGGGTTAATCTCTACATTCTCTCTAGTATTCCATAGACCTGTGTCTCTATTTTTGTGACAGTACTATGCTGTTTTTTTGTTTGTTTGTTTGTTTGTTTGTTTGTTTGTTTTTTGAGACGGAGACTCAAGCTATCCCCCTGGGTAGAGTGCCATGGCATCACAACTCATAGCAACCTCCAGCTCCTGGGCTCAAGCAAGTCTCCTGCCTCCGCCTCCCAAGTAGCTGGGACCACAGGTGCCCGCCACAACACCCGGCCATTTTTTGGTTGCAGCCATCATTGTTGTTTGGCGGGCCCGGGCTGGGGATTAGAACCCACCACCTTAGGTGTACGTGGCTGGCACCTTAGCTGATTGAGCCACAAGTGCCGAGCCAGTACTATGCTGTTTTGATCACTATAGCCTTGTAATACAGTCTAAAATCTGGCAACATGATGCCTCCTGATTTGTTTTTATTTCTAAGAATTGTATTTGCTATTTGGATTTTCTTCTGGTTCTGTATGAATCGAAGTACTATTTTTTCAAGATCTTTCAAGTATGACATTGGTGCTTTGATGGAAATTGCATCAACTCTATAGATTGCTTTGGGTAGTCTGGCCATTTTAGCAATGTTGATTCTTCCCATTCATGAGCATGGCATAGTCTTCCATTTGTTGACATGTTCTGCAATTTCCTTTCTCAGAGTCTCATAATTCTCTTTATAGGATCTTTCATGTATTTTGCTAGATATATTTCCAGGTCTTTTGTCTTCTTTGGTGCTATAGCAAAATCAAAGTAGAATCTTTGATTTTATTTGCAGCTTCACAATTGTTGGTGTATACAAAGGCTACTGATTCGAGGGTATGTATTGATTTTGTATCCTGAGACTCTGCTATATTCCTTGATCATTTCTAAAAAATTTGTAGTTGAGGCCCTGGGGTTTTCAGGTAGAAAATCATGTCATCTACAAAGAGTGACAGTTTGACCTTCTCTGTCCCCATTTGGATTCCTTTGATTGCATTCTCTTGCCTGATTGTGATGGCTAAGACTTTCAAAACTATGTTAAATAGCAGTGGAGACAGTGGGTATCTTTTTCTAGTTCCAGATTTGAGTGGACATGCTTTAACTTTTACTCCATTCAATATGTTATTGGCTGTGGGTTTGCTGTAGATAGCCTCTATTAGCTTAAAATAATTTTCCTTCTAAGCCTATTTTCTTGAGTGTTTTTCTCATGAAAGGATGTTGGATATTGTAAAAAAGCCTTTTCTGCATCAATTGAAAGAATCATATGGTCTTTGTTTTTTATTTATGTAGTATATTATAGTCATAATTTGCATATGTTAAACCAACCTTGTGCCTCTGGGATAAAACCCACTTGATCATGGTGTACAACCTTTTTAATGTGTTGTTGAATTCTGTTTGTTTGTATCTTGTTGAATTTTTACATCTATATTCATTAATGATATTGGTCTATAGTTTCCTTTTTTGTTGGGTCCTTTCCTGGTTTGGAGATCAGGGTAATATTTGCTTCATAGAATGTGTTGGGGAGGTTTCCTTCTTTATATTTGGGAAATGTTTGTGCATTAGAAAAACTAGTTCCTCTTCGAAGGTTTGATAAAATTCCACTGTGAAACCGTGTGGTCCAGGGCTTATCTTTTGGGGGAAGATTTTGTATAATTGATGCTATTTCAGTACTTAATATTGGTCTAATTAAGATTTCTAAATCTTTCTGGCTGAGTTTTGGAAGGTATTATGCTTCCAGATATTGATTCATCTCTTCTATATTTTCATATTTCTGGGAATATAGTTTTTTATAATAATTGTTGAGAACCTTTTTTTTATTTCAGGCTCCTTTATTCCATGAATATTTATAGAACATCAACTATAGGCAAACATTGATATAATCATTGAAGATAACATTGGGACAAATATGTCAATTTTGTGAGGAAATAAAAGTATTATCTACAAATCAATTATGAGATAAGTGTACTCATTACTACCACTCCTAGTAAAGTTGAAGATCCTAACTAGTACAATTATAACTTAAAAATCCCAATAGTTTGTAAAACAAATACAAATTTCATTACTTCCAAATTACTTGCAAGTTACCAAAAACAATAGAAAAATTCAGCAATATAGCTAACTTCAAAATAACTATACAAAATCAATTATATTCCTATATAAAAAAGAATTACAAAATAATATTAGAAAAAGAAAGATAGCATTGTGTCTGCAACCAAAATAGAAAGTACCTATCAATATAGCGTTAACAAGAGCTGTGCGATTTTTTTTTAATACGTAATCATTTACTACTTGTTTGTTAGAGAATATGCAAGACAAAATACAAATAGCAAACAAATTTGTTTCCTTATTATGTTTTTACCACAGTCTAAAAAAAAATAGACAACTAATATATATAAATACAAGAAAAAAATAAGTTCTTAAAAAAAAAAAGATCACTCTAAGTCATATAGGCAATAGAAATAGAAATACTTCCAAATCATTCTACTTAGTCTGGATACCCCTGATAGTAAAATTAGAAAAAATATATTATTATAAAGGGGAAATTAAAGACATATTTCACTTATGAATAAGGATGCAATATGATAAACAACATATTGATATGTTGAATTAAAAATTGATGTTTAAGTAATATAAATTGATCAAAATTAAATCCAGTTTGTGTGAGAATTAGTCATTATTATTTATTTATTTATTTTTCCCACACCCCCTTGCTTCTTTTCTGTCTGATCTCCCCTTCCCCCATGCCCCACCATGTTATTAATTGTCATTAATCGTCTTCATAACAAGGTTGAATACATAGGATTCTTACTTCTCTGTTCCTGTGATGCTTCACTAAGAATAATGTGTTCCACCTCCATCCAGGTTATTACAAATGCTGTAAAATCTTCATTTTTTGATGGCTGAATAATACTCCATAGTGTACATATACCACAGCTTACCGATCCATTCCTGTGTTGAAGGACATTTAGGCTATTTCCACATTTTAGCGATTGTAAATTGGGCTGCGATAAACAGCCTAGTACAAGTGTCTTTATAGTAAAAGTTTTTTTTTTTCTTCTTCTGGATAGATGCCCAATAGTGGGATTGCAGGATCAAATGGGAGGTCTAGGTTGAGTTCTTTAAGGTTTCTCCATACTTCCTTCCAACATGCACTGATTTTTATTAAGTTAGTTTTGTTACATCTTTTGTATGAAAGTGTAGGTGATTATATATTGATTTCATAATAGTATTGAGTACATTGGGTATTTTTTCCCTATTCTCGAGATACCTTACTAAGAAGAATATGATCCAGCTCCATCCATGGAAACATAAAAGAGGTAAAGTCTCCATCTTTTTTATGGCTGCATAGTATTCCATGGTATATATATACCACAATGTGTTAACCTATTCATGGGTTGATGGACCCTTGGGTTGCTTCTATGACTTGGCGATTATGAATTGGGCTGCAGTAAACATTCTTGTGCAAATGTCTTTGTTGTAAAGTGATTTTTGGTCATCTGGATATATACTTTGTAGAGGAATTGCAGGATTGAATAGCACAATTATAGTCCAGAAAGGAGAGAAGAGGAGGGCGAGGGGAAGGGAGGGGGTTAGACAGGTGGTGGAAGGGTAAGCAGTGGGACCTCATCTACTGTGCATATTGCAAGGGCACATATCAAATATATTAATAGTAGATGTAAACATTCCAAATGGTATATAAAATCAGCACATTTTACCCCACAAATGCGGTAATGTACATAATTATGATCTAATAAAAAATTAAAAGTTTTAGCAATGAGCTCACTCCATCAAATAAGGGGATTTGTTAGTCCCTGAATATTTTAGAGCCCATTCAGTTAGAATAGCTTAATGAAAATGGCTATTTTAATTTCAGCCAACCCAATCACCAATTTTGAGACCTTAAGCCTCATTTCTTTCTCATATTTAAAATGCAAATAGTAGTATCTACTTGATAAATTGAATGAGATAATGTGCATAGTATTCCAGGTACTGTTACCAGGACCAAGTAAATGCTCAATAAATTAAAAATGGCAAAAAAGTTAGTTTTGTGTCTTGTAACTTCACTATATTTATTCATTCTCACCACTGTTTTATGAAGTCTTTAGGGTTTCTAAATATAAGATGATGCCACCTGCAGACATAATTTTTATTTCTTCATTTTCAATTTTGAGGGATGCCTTTGATTTCTTTTTCTTGTCTAATTGCTCTTGTTAGAATTTCTAGTGCTATGTTGAGTGGAAGTGGTGAGGGTGGGAATCTTTGCCTTGTACCAAGTCTCAGAGGAAAGGATTTCAGTTTTCCCCAGGGTTATGATGTTAGCTGTGGGCTTTTCAAAAGTAGCCTTTATCGTGTTGAGGTTAAGTTACTTCTATAGCTATTTCCTTAACTTTATTAAATAATGAATGGATGTTGAACCTTGTCAAATACTCTTTGGCATTTACTGAGATGACTATGTGCTTTCTAGCTTTCATTCTATTAATGTGGTTTGTCACATTGATTTGCACATTGCTGATTGTCATGATCTTTACCATTACTTTCCTCCTGTTCACCTTGGGGTTGGATGCAGTGGCTCTGTAGCAGAAATGTCAGTGAATGTAAAGATATGGGACCCATCACCAACATTGTAAAAGGAGATGGTTCCCACTTCCATGTTCAGAGAAATTCCCAGCCTGTGTAATGGGGGCCTGATCAGAGGCTGGTGAAAGGCGTTGTGTGGGCTGTGTAGAGCTCTTCATTGACCAAACCCACAGTCCAGAAGCCCCGATCTGAAGACAGTGTGATGTCCCTTTGCCAATTAACTGATTCTTTGCAAACCGCCACATCCCATTCTTTGCTCATACCCACATATACCTCACAGTAATGCTGGCCAGAAGTGAACCGAGGGGCACCCAGGACACATAAAGAATAGTTGAATCTCTCTAGATGCTCTTCCCTATTCTGCTCAGAACTCCCACAGTGAACCTTCTTCAGGTTATCAGAAATGATGACATGGTTGTTGGCTGTGTTCACATCCAAGGTCATATCCACTATGGACAGAAAAACTAGTAGTTAGCAAAGACACAGACTGTAGATTCCATCCTTGCCTCTATTGTGAAAACCTAAAACATTTCATTAAATTTCACTCCTATCCTTCTACTTTTCTTCTGTAATCAGAATTCTCTAGGATAACTTGCCAGTTCCTCATATTAGGTAAAATTTTATGTATAAAATCCATGAATATAATTGCATGAAACCCATCCAATTTGCAGTAGAAATCCCATTGACAATAAGTTTGATTACAGATTTTTTTTTCTATTTAATACATAGGACATGGGAAGGAAAAGACTAGTTTGTTCTCCAAATTATTCTGAGTAGCACAGATACTATGAAAATAGATATCTCATAATACAAATAATGGCAACTATGTTAGTACTGTAGAAAAATACCAAAATATTAAATTATTTTCTTTGCAAACATTCTCTTTAGGTTTTTTGATTAGACAATTACATCCTAATTTCTTTCCTGGATTTGTAAGAAAAATTAAGAGACTTTCTAGGAGTCCAGAGACGAAAAGGGTTAACTCTGTGGAAGTACAGGTAAAGGATAGGACTCCTGTAGACTCAAGTGGGGGTGTGTTTGGATCACAGAAGTGATTTATTCCCAGACTCTGAACAAAGTAACATTCAGAAGGGCTAGTAAACTTTGGGGAAAAAGACCATGCATGTCATCAACATGACCATCTACCCTTAAGTGTTGGAAGTATGCACAGAGTTGCTTCTTCTAATATATCCCGGTGTGTGTAGCCTTTGAGAGCCTCTGAAATAAAGCTCTGTGTGAGTGACTGGTGGCTTTACTCAGCTCCCATGGGAATTGGCTCAGAGGAAGGTGCTGGGACTTCCCAGCATTCAAGGAGAAGTCATCCTTAAAAATCTCCATTCCACACAAAACTGTTAATGTAGCAAGAAAAGGCAGTGGTCCATGGGCTCACCGTAAGGCTGCACATTGAAATGTCCACACCTACACAACAGCCTTGAAAGTGAGTGAGACACAGTGTGTGTACCATAGGGATCAGAGAGCCAGGGTGGGGTAGGTTTCGAGGACACTGGGCTGAGGAGTCTGGTAGGTGGGTCTGACATCCTCACTCTACCTTTTCCTAGTGCAGCTGCTCTGTCACCTTCCTCCTCCTCTCAGATTTGACAGTGACTTGGGTATTACTCCTCCTGGTTCTCTGTCCAACAGAGGGAGGCCTGCTCAGTGCTCAAGTCCAAAAGCTACCGGATCTAACTGGTGTCATGTGCCTTTATTACCTTTGCTGGGTAATAAAGTGAGGGTCCAGCACACTCACTATGGACTAGGGTTCCCTGGGGGCCTTGGCACTCCTCTGGGACAGTTCTCTGCTGCTGAGCATGTGGTCAGGAGCCAGCAGCACCAGGACCCCGTGAGTGCTCCTTAGAAATCCTCCCTCTCCTGCCAGCTCAGTGCTGTGGAACCAGGGTCAGCATTTAAACAAGATCCTCAAATAATGTACAGTGATATTCAAATGGAAGAGCTACTTTCCAGGCCCCTGTTGCCTAGAAACATTGTTTTGGCAGTTAGATAAGAGGGGTCTACTCACAGCTCCCCAAGGAGCTCCCTCCAGACTAACCCATTTGCTGGGTGGGTCCCTTTGCCCTCACAGAGCACTGGAGCAAGTTATATCTGAGCTGCAAGCAGACCCCTGTTATCTAGCTGCCAGAGACATTTGAATTCTTGCACCTGAAACTGGTGCTGATTGGGAAAACAGATTTGGAAACATTGTTGCTAGAATGTTTCCAGATTT
>CAUYQV010166533.1:0-15912 GCA_963574575.1 Galagoides demidoff
AGGCGCCTGTGGTCCCAGCTACTTGGGAGGCAGAGGCAGGAGACTCGCTTGAGCCCAGGAGTTGGAGGTTGCTATGAGTTGTGATGCCATGGCACTCTACCCAGGGGGATAGCTTGAGGCTCCATCTCAAAAAAAAAAAAAGAGTGGTAGTATAGGTGATATTATCTCCTTATACAGAGCAGAACTGACTTTCTGACTTGGGTCACCTAGTAGGTAAATGACACAGGCACAGCTTGTGACATATGTTAGTTCCCTTCTACACACCTTTCAACTATACCTACCTCCTGAGCACTTGCTTCATGCACACACTATCAAGAATAAAAAATGTGTATCTATTAATAGATGTAGAAAAGTTCATTTGAAGAGAAGCAAAAATAAAATAAGCTATCAAATAATAAAATTTTAAGAAACCAAATGGGCTTCATTTAAATTTATTTTCGGGACTCTTAGATTTAAAAAATAAGAATAAAAAAATGTATTCACCTTTTGGTCACTGGAAGTTTGATTGCATTAGTTTTTCCCGGGATTCTTAATGTTGCTCCTGTTTTGTTTTTTTTTTTATTAAGTACCTCCTATGTCCCAGGTACCCTCCTATTCTATGTGCTGGAAATAGACTGGTACAAAAGCAAATAAAAATCTCTGCCCTCACTTAGGTTACATGCCAGGAGAGAGGAAACGCAATAAATAAGTAAAATAATTAGTATATCTGATGAGCCACTGGGGTTACACAGGAATAGAAAGAAGAAAAAGAATAGGCGGGCGTAAAGGGAAAAAACGTAGGCTGTTACACGTTCACCTTGCAAAGTTTATTACCCACGTTCAACAGCTGTTAAGTAAGTCATCAAAATACTAGATATGTGGGAAGAGAATTTACACTCTTCTGACATTCCCATCCTCTCTTACTTCAATAAACAAAAAGAAAATTACTCGACTCTCTGGCACTACTGTGCAGAATTTCGATTTATGTTTCTTTAAGGCAAAAACGAGAGTCAGAGCAAAAAGTTCGATAACTGTCTAGTAATAATACCAGTTGAAGAGAAAATAATCGAGTGTGCCTTCAGTGTGCCGGTGCCCAGCGGCCACCGCCCTTCAAGCAGGCAGCCGATGCCCGACTCGGTCTGCTTGTCGTTCACCCCAATCTCGGTCCTACAAGGAAGCCCCCTGTCACTTGAGGCCTGTGGTCTCGGGGCCGCTACGCCCCCGGACTCCGGGGGCCCGGCCTTCACTTTTCCTTGGCCGCCGGGGCACTCACCGCGGCCAGGGCTGGCCGTCACCCCCAAATCCGCCCACCCGCCCAGAGCCAGCTAGGCAGCGCAGGGGCCGCCCCCGCCCGCCTGCCGGCCCCTAGCCGGCTGCCACGTAACCCTTCGCGGGAACCAGGAACCGCTCGGCGCGACTGGCGGGAGGGGGCGGCGGCGGGTCGGGGAAGAAGGCGACACGGCGGTCCCCAGTCCCCTGTGGGCGACTACAAGGCCCAGCCGGACTCCGCGTCCCCAGGCTGGCCGCGGGGAAGCTGCCACCGGCTCGGGGCAGGGCAGGCCCACACCTCAGGAGTCAGGGGGCCGCACCTACCTCCGGTCTGGGCCCCCAGAGGTCCAGGACTGAGGGGCCGGGCTGGCAGCACGGGCCCGGGCAGGGGGCGGCACAGCAGGCGGTTGGGGCGCGGGGTGGACTCACCTCGAACATGAGCCCCAGCAGGAAGACCATCGCCACACAAGAGACGATGTCCGCGTGATTCTGCAGGACGAATTCATGGCTCAGAACCGGAGGGCTCTTGCTGCTTTTCTTCCGAATCGCCATGGTGGGGCCGCCGCCCGTGCCTGCAGGTGCTCCGCCCCGGCTCTGCTCTTCCCAGCTGCTCACCGACTGGCTGCCGCCGCCGCCTCCCCCCGGCTGCTCCTCACAACCCCGCCGCAGCCGCTTACTGGGGCTTCACTTCCCATCCCACGGCCAGTACGCAGCCGCCGGGGCCGCCCGGGAAAAAAAAAAAAAAAAAAACCAAAAAAAAAAAAAAAAAGCTAGCCCGCAGCGGGGAGGAGGGAGCATGCGCACCAGGGAGACGGCACTCGCTCGCGCCGTCACCGCCCCTGCGAGCCCACAGCGCCACCTGGGGGCCGGAGGCCGCTGGTCGCCCCGGCGGAAAGTGCAGCAAACAGAGCGGCGCGCCCCTCTTCGGCTCCGGGCCGGGGGTTGGGAGTCGTTTGAGGCACGAGCTTCCCGCGCTTAGTCAGGCTGAGACAGCTGCGGGATCCCAGCGCCGCCTCGTGCCTCCCGCCCCGCCCTCCCGGCTACCTGGGGCTTGGGTGCCAGTGGCTTCCTCCACACTTAATTGTCCCTTCCCTAAACCACTGACACCGGCCAGATAATCTGAAAATGCTAATACTGTCTGACTACTCCAGGGTACGGCATATTCTCCAGTTTTAGCATCCTCCTTAGAAGTTAAGCAGAGTTGAACACGCTGGAGAACTTTTTTCTACTCAGTAAATTTGGACTAGATTAAAAAAACCCAAACTGTCCCTATTTGGGTCCACCCACCTCTTATCCCCATCTCCATCCTCGCTTCGCACTGAAGAAGATGGGATCAGTTTGGGTTTACTTTGCTTTGTACTCTTCGTTTGTTTAGAGACAGAGTCTCGCTTTGTCGCCCTCTGTAGAGTGGGTTGAGTGCTGCAGCATCACAGCTCACAGCAACCTCCAACCCCTGGGCTCAAGCTATTCTCCCGCCTCCGCCTGCCAAGTAGCCTTGACACTCGGCTATTTTTTGGTTGCAGCTATCATAGTTGTTTGGCTGCCGGGCTGGATTCGAACCTGCCAGCTCAAGTGTATGTGGCTGGCGCCTTAGCCGCTTGAGCCACAGGCGCTGAGCCTTTGCTTTTTTTTTTTTTTTTTTTGAGACAGAGTCTTACTTTGTCACCCTTGGTAGAGTGCTGTGCCGTCATAGCTCACAGCAACCTCTAACTCCTGGGCTTAGGCGATTCTCTTGCCTCAGCCTCCCGAGTAGCTGGGACTACAGGCATCCGCCAGAACACCTGGTTATTTTTTGTTGCAGTTTGGCCGGGGCTGGGTTTGAACCCGCCACCCTCGGTATATGGGGCAGTGCCTTACCACTGAGCCACAGGCGCCGCCCATTGCTTTGTATTTTTAATTAACAACACTTATTGGTAATTTGGGGAGATAGTCAAAAAGGATTGAGAATTAGACTTGGCCTTATCTTTCATCATTTTGCCTAAACAAAGAGCCCTTTGTATTTTTTTCCTGATGAATGGTTACATTGTTTACCCCTTTGACAAATCTAGAAACCAAATCATCCCAGATCGAGTCCTTTACACACCCTTCCACGTCCAATCTATCACTAAACCCAGGCAATTCTGTCCCTCTTCCCCCAACTCACTACCACTGTTTCAGGAATAGACTTGTCTCTTGCAGGTTAACTCCGATGGAATCAGATTATAACTCTGGTGGAATTACTCACTGGTTTAAGAACCTGGGTCTTTGAATCAGAATTCTGTCTCTTACTACTATATGATCACAGACAAGTTATTTAATCTCTATGAGAGTTGGTTTCCTCATCTATTTATGTGTTCCCTTATTCCAAAAATGCTTATTAGGTGTTTACCATGTATGAGGCACCAGCAATACAGACATGAATGAAAAATATGAATTAACAAGAGAATTAGCATACTCTTGGATGCTTTCGCTCTAGTGAGGGGGGCGGCGGAAGACTCTTTAAATAAGATTTCAAAAGTGACACATATGTTAAATTGAGTTGAATCCTGGAGAAAAATAAATCAAGGGAAATAGGGAAAGTGTGAGGAAGTTGCATTTGCCTGGAGATCTGAAGGAGGTGGGGGAGCAAGTCATGTGGCTACCCTTTACAGAGTGGAGATGTTAGTAGTAATTAGGGAAGGACTACTTTAGCAATTAAATGAGGTGACTCAGGGCTTTATACGTTTAGTAAGCTATTATTATTTCCTTCCTTTCTAGACAATCACTAGTTTCATTTCCCTTCAAATCACCTTCCAATTTTTATACTGGAATGATGCTTCTAACAGGCTGAACAATTCTCAGTGGTTTCCCTTTTCCTTCCTGGAAAGCCACCATGACTAAATAGTCCTTTATGATTTGGACCCTACCTACCCAAACAGGCTGGACCCCTGCCTGAATAGCCCTTGATCTCTTTGTACCAGCACTAATGACTACACAGACTATGCAATTGGCCCTCGAGATCAGTGGGTTCCACATCAGTGGATTCAACCAAATATTTGAAAAAAAATGTTGTGTCTCTACTTGTTGCCGGACCCAGGAATCCTTCCACCTGTCACCCACGCCAAAGGATGGAGAAGCCTATGAGAGATCAACAATTTCACTTTTATTTACTGAAAAGCCAGCAATTCTGGAAAACAGCAGATAGGCTGGATATCTCCTCAAAGAACTATTCTGCTCTCTTTTCCTTTGTTACATTTTATTCTCACAATAAGTACACATCAGCAATGTTATTATTCATCGTAGTACATGTCAAACAGATTCCTGCACATAGGTTACAAAGTTACACGATGTCTTCCTATCTTAAAGTGGTTGTATCTTCAAAGCATTTTTGTTATGGACTAAATTTATAGTTAGGCAACACTTCACTAGGTGCACAAGGTGCCCTGGATCCTTGACCAGTACCATGGAGTCCAGTTCCCCAATTTATGACAATAGCCTTGGAAGTAAATAAAGAATCATGTCAGCACGATCGTAGGCTCATCCAGCCTTATTGGGCCTGCCCAGCAGTGCCCTGCATGAAATAGCCATTCAGGTGAGCATGGCTGGTAACAGGCAGAACATGTGCAGACTTTTTTCCTTGTTATTATTCCCTAAACAATACATGTGCATAACAACTATTTGCATAGCATTTGTTGCATTAATCTAGAGACGATTTAAGATATGCAGAAGGATTTTGTAGGTTACATGCAAATACTACACCATTTTGTATCAGGACTTGAGCGTAGGCAGCATTTGGTATCCACCAGAGTCTTGGAACCAATTCCCCAGAACACTGAGGCCTGACTGTACATGCGGTAACCTGCTCTCTTCCCATGCTGTCCCCTGCCTTTGTGCCTGTGGCTGCTTCTGTCTCCAGTGTTTTCTCTTCTCCTCTCATATATCTAGCAGACCTTGACTGTTCTTTCAAGTTTCATTTATGTATGACCTCTTTGAAACCTTCACTGAATTGGGTGACTGACCTCAGTAATCTGTTTCTTATGATTCAATTGTACCTTCTTTTCCTGTACTTTCTGATGGCAGACAATTGTACTTTTAAAAATAGCTTTATTGAAATATAACTTATATTTGATAGCTCACTCATTTGAAGCCCACAGTTCGATGGTTATTAGTGTGTTTAAAAAGTTGTGCATGTGTCACAGTAGCCTAACTTTAGAACATTTTTATCATCCCCAAAGACACATTGTACACATTACCAGTCACTCTCCACTTTGCACAGTCTTGGCAGCTTTTGGCAACCACTGATCTATTTTGAGGCTCTTTCTATTTGCCAATCCTGGACATTTCATGTAAAAAGAGTTAACAGTCTTTTGTGATTAAGTTCTTTCACTCCAGTTAACATTTTTGAGGTTCATCTATGTTGTAACATGTATCATTACTTCATTTCTTCTTATGGCCAAATAATATTCCATTGTATGATGGATATACATCAGTTGATGGACATTTTGGTTGTTTCTGCATTTTAGCTATTGTGAGTAATACTGCTATAAACATATGTTGTACCAGTTTTTATTTGAACACTTGTTTTCAGTTCTTTTGGGTATATACCTAGCAGTGAGATTGCTGAGGTTAAGGCAGTTTTTTGCTTACCCTTTTGAGGAACTTGAAGAGTAATTTCCAAAATGGCTGCACCGTTTTACAACCCTTCCAGCGGTGTGTAAGTGTTCCAAATTCTTTACAACCTTGCCAACACTTGTTATTTTCCTTTAATTGTATCTATCTCAGGGGGTGTGAAGTGGCATCTCATTGTGATTTTGCTTTGTGTTTACTTGACTAATGGCTATTTCATGTGCTAACTAGCCATTTGTTATTTTTTTACAGAAATGTTTATTCAAATACTGTACCATTTTCTCAGTTAAAGTTAAATTATTGAAGCTTGGCGCTTGTAGCCCAAGAGGCTAAGGCACCAGCCACATACACTGGAGCTGGCAGGTTCAAATCCAGCCCATGCCCATCATACAACAATGACAACTGTAACAAAAAAATAGGCAGACGTTGTGGCGGGTGTTTATAATCTCAGCTATGTGGGAGGCTGAGGCAAGAGAATCACTTAAGCCCAAGAGTTGGAGGTTGCTGTGAGCTGTGACACCGCAGCACTCTACCCAGGGTGACAGCTTGAGACTCTGTCTCAAAAAAAATAAATAAATAAAAGTATTGAGCTGTGTGCTGGGAGCAGTAGCTTATTTCTATAATCCAAGCAACCCTGAAGGCTGAGATGGAAGGATCACTTTAGCCTCAAAAGTTTAAAGCTACATTGCAGTATGATCACACCTGCAGTGAGCTATGTATGATCACACTACTGAACTTGAGCCAGGGCAACAAAACAAGACCTCATCCCCCCACCCCCAAAAGAAATAATTAGGCCAGGCACAGGGGCTCACACTTGTAATCCTAGAGATTCTGGGAGGTGGGAGTGGGTGGATTGCCTGAGATTATGGGTTTGGGTTTGAGACCAACCTGAGCAAGACAGAGGCCCCATTTCTAAAAATAGCTGGGTGTTGTGAGAGGCACCTGTAGTCCTAGCTACCTGAGAGGTTAAGGCAAAAGAATTGCTTGAGCCCAAGAGTTTGAGGTTGCTGTGACCTATGACACCATGGCACTCTACCAAGGGTGACAGAGTGAGACTTTGTCTCAAAAAGAAAAAAAAAGGAAAATAATTAGTTTTTCAACATTAAAAATATTAAAAAAAAAACAAACAAACAAACTAAGGCTTGGCACCTGTGGCTCAAGTGGCTAAGACGCCAGCCACATACACCTAAGGTGGTGGGTTCAAATCCAGCCGGGGCCTGCCAAACAACAATGACAGCTGCAACCAAAAAAACAAAATAGCCAGGTGTTGTGGCAAGTGCCTGTGGTCCCAGCTACTTGGGAGGCAGAGGCAGGAGACTCGCTTGAGCCCAGGAGTTGGAGGTTGCTGTGAGCTATGATGCCACAGCACTCTACCCAGGGGGACAGTTTGAGGCTCTGTCTCAAAAAAAAAAAAATAAATAAAAAGGCAGCGCCTGTGGCTCAAAGGAGTAGGGCACAGGCCCCATATGCCAGAGGTGGCGGGTTCAAACCTTCAAACTCAGCCCTGGCCAAAAACTGCAAAAAAAAATCTGAAAAAGAATGAAATAAAAATATTTCAAAATCAATAAAATTGACGGAAGTGAAGAGCAGAGAGAGGGAAGGAGGAGGGTTGGGGGATGAGTGACAGTGTGTGACACACTTTTGGGGGGTGGTACACAATTATAAGAGGGACATTACCTAACAAATGCAATCGATATAAGCTGGTTCTTTGTATCATTGATGAATCCCCAACAATAAAAAGGTAAATCAATACATTCAAAAATGAATAAATAAATAAAATTTATTGAATTATAAGAATTTTAAAAACTATATTCTAGATATTAGTAGTTGTATGATTTGAAAACATTTTCTGTCGGTCTGGGGGTTGTCTTTTTTTTTTTCTTTTTTTGAGACAGAGTCTCACTATGTTGCCCTCGGTAGAGTGCTGTGGCATTACAGCTCACAGCAACCTCAGACTCTTGGGCTTAAGCAATTCTCTTGTCTCAGCCTCCCAAGTAACTGGGACTACGGGTCCCTGCCACAATGCCTGGCTATCTTTTGGTTGTAGTTGTCATTGCTGTTTGGCAGGCCTGGCCTGGGCTTGAACCCACCACCTTCAGTGTATGTGGCTGGCGCCCTAGCTGCTGAGCTACAGGCACTGAGCCACCTTTTTACTTTCTTGATGGTTTTCTTTAAAATACAAAAGCTTTAAATTTGATGAAATCCAACTTACCCATTTTTTCTTTAATCACTTACTCTTGGTGTCCGATCTAAGAAATTGTTGCTCAAACCAACGTCACAAAGATTTACTCCTGTGTTTTCTTCTTCTTTTTTTTTTTTTCTGTAGAGACAGAGTCTTACTTTATCACCCTCGGTAGTGCCATGGCGTCACACAGCTCACAGCAACCTCCAACTCCTGGGCTTAAGTGATTTTCTTGCCTCAGCCTCCCAAGTAGCTGGGACTACAGGTGCCTGCCACAATACCCAGCTATTTTTTTGTTGCATTTTGGCCGGGGCTGGGTTTGAAATGGCCACCCTCAGGTATATGGGGCCAGCACCCTACTCACTGGGCCACATGCGCCACCCACTCCTGTGTTTTCTTCTAAGAGTTTTGTTGTTTTAGCTCTTATAGTTAGACCTATGATGATTGGATTGTATTTTGTACATCATGTTAGCAATTGTCAAACTGTATTCTAATTGTTTATATGTCTGTTTTCTGGGAGGAACTGGGAGTCATTTCATCTTTGTATCACCTACTACTTGGTCCCATGCTGTAGAATTTTTTTTTTTTTGTAGAGACAGAGTCTCACTTTATCACCCTCGATAGTGCCATGACATCACAGCTCACAGCAACCTTCAGCTCCTGGGCTTAGACGATTCTCTTGCCTCAGCCTCCCAAGTAGCTGGGACTACAGGCGCCCACCACAATGCCCCGTGATTTTTCTGTTGCAGTTTGGCCGGGGCCGGGTTTGAATCCGTCACCCTTGGTCTATGAGGCTGGCACCCTGCCCACTGAGCCACAGGCACGGCCCCCATGCTGTAGAATTTTTAGTGCTCAATATTTATTTTATTTTATTTTTTTGACGGAGTCTCAAGCTATCCCCCTGGGTAGAGTGCCGTGGCATCACAGCTCACAGCAACCTCCAACTCCTGAGGTCAAGCGAGTCTCCTGCCTCAGCCTCCCAAGTAGCTGAGACTACAGGCGCCCGCCACAACGCCCAGCCATTTTTTGGTTGCAGCCATCATTGTTGTTTGGCGGCCTGGGCTGGGGATTTGAACCAGCCACCTTAGGTGTACGTGGCTGGCGCCTTAGCTGATTGAGCCACAGGCGCCGAGCCAGTGCTCATTATTTATTGAGTGAATGAAAAAAAAAAAGACTTCACATGGACTAGAATACAATCTTAAGATAGTTTGCCCAAGAAACAAATATAAAAATGAAACATGGCCCTACAAATTTACCCATTCTGAATATATTTAGGAGGACTTGCAATGTACAAAGCAAACCTTGAATATGAGGAATATAACTACGAATAAGACAGCCTCAGTCTTTGTTCCTGAAACTCATATCTGTCATGGAAGACAGATAATGAACAATTAGCAATGTGATGGGCATTTTCATAGGGACAGTAAAAGGTGCAATAGAAGTGTTCTAGGTCATTTGGAAATGAATTGCTCCACTAATACCAGTTTTAAAACTGAAGTTGGTTGGTTTTTTTTTTTTAGAGACAGAGTCTCACTTTATTGCCCTCAGTAGAGTGCTGTGGCGTCACACAGCTCACAGCAACCTCCAACTCCTGGGCTTAGGTGATTCTCTTGGCTCAGCCTCCAGGGTAGCTGGGACTACAGGTGCTTGCCACAACGCCTGACTAGAAGTTGGCCCTTTTAAACCTTAAAATCTAATTATTTTTCACTCCTTTATGAGAAAATACCCACATTGGTTTTCTTTCAGTTGCTTATCAGACTTTGGTCAGCTGTAGGACTTGAGATAATCATGGGGATGGGCAAGATTGAGATTGTGTGCTTGTGTCAATTTGGGTTGTCTAGGAAACAGATGCCAAGATAGAGAAGCGTATGAGATTTATTGGTTTGTGAGATGTAAAGGAGAGAGGAGTTAGCAGGGAAAGCCTTCAGATCACAAGACAGATCTGGTCCCTGAGAAAGGAAGGAAGGATCAGGCAGGAAGAGTCTCAGACCTAGGCGCAGCTGAGGAAGTTTTGGCCAGCACAGCAGGGAGCTGCAGCACAGACTGCTGGAACAAGACGGTGAGTCCTTGGACAGCACTCAGTCTCCTGTCATGCACTTCAGGCTCCTGCCCTGCACTCCTGCCATCTTCCACAGAAGGGCCTTGTTTCTATCAGGGGGCCCTCTCTCCACAACTCTCTTAAGCTCTGATAACCACTTCTTCCTCTTGACCCTTCAGGCATTGTTTTTCGTTTGTTTGTTTGTTTGTGACAAGAGTCTTACTCTGTTGCCCTGGGTTGAGTGTGGTGGTTTCACAGCTCACAGCAACTTCAAACTCTTGGGCTCAAGAGATCCTTTTGCCTTAGCCTCCCAAGTAGCTGGGACTACAGGCCACTTGCCACAACACCTGGCTAGTTTTTCTATGGTAGACATGGGTCTTACGCTTGCTCAGGCTGGTCTCCCAACTCCTGAGCTCAAACAATCCACTGCTTTAGCCTCTCAAAGTGCTAGGATTACAGACCTGAGCCACCAGGCCTGGCTCTAGGCACCCCATTGTTAATAGCCTTGGTTAACAGCCACTATCCTTTGTGGTTCTCTTATATTCTACCCACTCCTTTGAAGAATGCCCCTAGGAAAATTTCTCCAAACCACCCAATCCAGTGTGCTATTTGCTCCTGCTATGATTTGACTGATATGGAAGTCATAGTAACTTTGAAGAGAGTGTTTTCTTTGCAATGGGAGAAACAAATGGTTTATTGGAGTGGGTTCAAGAGAGAATAGGAAGGGGCAAGACAGAGGCATGACTATAAACAATTCATTTGAGGGGTTTTTCTGTAAGAGTAGGCAAAGAAATGGGTAAGTGGCTGAAGAAGGGTCTAAGGGTTTTGCTTTTCTTTTTTATCAGATATAACATGTTTGCATGCAGATGGGCTGATCCAGAAAGTGAGAGATTTTTTTCTATAGGAGACACTTGCAGAGAGAAAGTCCATGAATTAGAGGTGACAGCACCTACTTCACAGCTGAGCACCCACAATGACAAAGATGGGCGTCCACAGTAATACAGGAAGAGCAGAGTTTATGGGTAGGTTGATAATGGCAGAGGGCATTTCCTCTTCTTAAGGCCTCTATTTTCCCAGTAAACTAGGAAATGAAATGATTGAGAGTGGAGATAACGTGATGGTATTTGAGGGCTGAATGGGGTAAAATCACAGAGGGTGACCGTCAACGGGATACAACCAGATAGCAGGGTCCATTTCAGATTTGGGAACATAAACTTAAAGTGAGACTAAGAAGCAGAGTCAAAAATTTTCTCCAGTCCCATCTCCCTGGCTGGATATAGGTAGGGAGAAGACAGAGTCAGGCTTTGCCTTGGTGGTCGGACAGAGGGGCCAGGACTTGAAGGATGTGTGCAGTTGAGGGCACGGGCAATCACATGAAGGTGTGAGGCAGTGTAGGGCCTATGATGTGGTCACCCTCTACCCTGACAGACCACTATTTTCTGGGGGGAAAAACAAATATCTGCAGACTATATTACTAAGGCTTCATTGTCCATGAGTGCTGGGTGGAACGGAAGTGGAAGGTAGTGGAAAGCGTTGGCTGAAAGAGAAGTTTCAGGGATTTATTTTTTCTCCCTTGCTCCCTCTTTGCCTTATTGTGGTTCTGGCAGTGACTATATTTGTTAGGTGGCTCTTCTCTCACTGTTCTGCTCTTGGCATGCTCTGGGACCCCATTCTATCCCAGAGAGAGGCATGGGCTGTGGGCTTTTGGTCACAGTGGCTTCCTTGTTTCTGGACACGTCACTATCATCTGTTGGTTCCCTCAACTTGCCTGCTCCTCTGTGCTAGGCCCTTCATTAAACTCTCTAGCTCAACCCTTTCAATTGGGCTGTTTATTCTGCATCCATTTTCTGGCAAAGACATAGGACAGAGAGAGAGTGGTAGGGTTTCTGAACTGGAGGTGCCTATGGGGTTGAAAAATTGTTGCTGGGGGTGGTTGGCTGAGCAGGAAGTGGTCAGAGAGTGGGAGGTTGGCAAGGATTTCAGAGGCTGTGCCGTCACTGGTAATGAGTTGGGTTGGGGCCGGGTGGCTGAAGTGGGTGGAGAAGAGCCTTGGAAGTGGGGAGTGAGGCAGCAGGAGGCTATGGTATGCTGCACACACTTCACCAAAAAGGGGGGAGCAGAGTAGAAAGGTGCTGGCGAGGGAGCTGGGCACTAACACCTGCTGCAAGTGAGAAGACTCAGAGGAGTCGGCAGATGACTGTCACAAGGGGGGAGTGGGTGGTAGTTTCAGAGCATAGGCTTCCAGAAAAGCAGGGGTTTTTGAGCAAGGGAGAATTATCTGTCAGCAGCAATGAGGATCATGAAAGACACCCACTCTACCCCTAGGCTCTCTGTTGCGTGGGGCGTGGGAGGGGAGACAGCCACCTCTTAAGAAGGCTCTAGGGAAGGCAGGTTTCAGTTTTCAGTTAGAGATGCAGCCAGCTTTCTGAGCAAGAGGGTGAAGAAAACATTCAGAAAGAGGTGGAGGGTGGCAAGAATTTGACAGCTGGCACACCTGGGGTTCTGGAACATATGGGGCAAGGGCTGGGGTCCTTGAGGGGAGGAGGATGTGGTGATGATGGATGACACTAGAGTTGGACTCTGGAGAGGACTAATGTGGAAAGGGTTTTGAAACATGGTGGAATGAATCTTGATGGCCCTTTAGGGGAAAGTAATGAATTACTTCTCATTTTAGCTTCCTTTTCAGGATTGGACTCAAATTTAGAGGGTGGCTGCCATTAAACTCTCTGAGGGTCCATCATGGTGGTGAGGAAAGTGGTATTACCAAGGCACATGGGGCTCTGGAGGCCTCCCTCAAGCTTACTGATTGCTCAGGAGTGTCCAGCTCTAGAGGCCACGGTGTACCCAGCGGGGTATGGCTACTATGTATACAGTAACCATGTTCTGAGCAACTGATATTTTGCACATGTAGCCTGACCACTGAAAAACTAGGATTTTCAGGATACTTTCAATGACTTAAAACCAAAAGAAAGGAACAGAATGCAGCTGATTTAGGATTATGTCTACTCAGGAAAATCTGTGGCACAGAGTTACCATAATTATGAGACATGTACAGAAAGATGATCTTTGCTCTCACTGAGGCTGTGTCTAGGTGGCCCTATAAGACATATGAAAGAATGAAAAACCTGTTTTGAACAATGAGACAGTGTAAGAAACTGCCTAATAGAAGTAAGAACTAAAATGGGACTGTTTGATTTTCACTTCTATGGGACAAATGGATGAAGAATAAAGAAATTAGTATTTTTTGCATGCCTACTGTGTTTTGCTTTTATATGTATATCATTTAGTCTTCATATGTACCCTATAAAGTAGGAGTTGTCCTCATTTAAAAGTGGAGAAGCTGAGACTCAAAGAGGTTAAATAATTTGCCCAAGGTTACAGGGCCCAGAATCTAGGAATCTTGTTTTTCTGCTAACCCCATTTTCTTTTTCTTTTTTTTTTTTTTTTGAGACGGAGCCTCAAGCTATCCCCCTGGGTAGAGTGCCATGGCATCACAGCTTATAGCAACCCCATTTTCTTTCTAAGTCTTGGGATCCATCCACCTCAGCCTGCTGAGTAGCTGGGACTACAGGCATGTGTCAGCAATCAAACCTATTCTTGTCTCATGTAAAGAGTTCTCCAGGGGTTTCACTTGCCAGAAAGACCCTGAATTTCCAGAGAGCGTTGATTTTCAACCTTATCACTTTTCTAGTCAATTCAAGAGACCGGTTTCGGCCTCAATGGAAACACAATGCTCATTAAAAAAACACAATAATCCAAAAGCCAGATCATTTAGATAATTTATCTGTTTACATGCTCTTGTTGTATCACTTACAGTAAGTTCTGAAAGTATAAAATCGGATATGCACTGACTCATGCCTGTAATCCTAGCACTCTGGGAGGCCAGGGTGGGAGGATCCTTTGAGCTCAGAAGTTTGAGACCAGCCTGAACAGGAGTAAGACTCTGACTCTACCCAAGAAAGAAAAAAATTAGCCAGGCCTTATGGCAGGCACCTATAGTCCTAGCTCCCTGGGAGGCTGAGGCAGGAGGATTGCTTGAGCCCAGGAGTTTGAAGTTGCTGTGAGCTTGGATGATGGCACAGCACTCTAGTTTGGGCAAGAGAGTGAGACTGTCTTAAAAAAAAAAAAAGGTATAAAATTGCACTCATTTTATGAGGAGATTGTACTTCTATAAGGAAGCAAAATCCATCCCATTAGTCTTTGGAAATTATGTAATTTTCTTGAGTATAATTTTGCTGCTATGGAAATGATAAAATGAATTTATAATGCAGTGTTGTCAC
This sequence comes from Galagoides demidoff, assembly GCA_963574575.1. Lineage (NCBI taxonomy): Eukaryota > Metazoa > Chordata > Mammalia > Primates > Galagidae > Galagoides > Galagoides demidoff. The sequence goes on from CAUYQV010166533.1 coordinate 14,333, forward strand.
TAGCAGGTAAGCCTGGCAGGAGATGGCATGTTACACTTGGAGATGAATCTGGGCATTGAGAGAGCTGGCTGGTAATGAAGATTCTGTGGCTCTCCCAGATCACTACTGGGTCTGTCTAGGGGAGACTGTGATCCTGTGGCCTACACAAGCTTAAGGAGCCCAAGTAGAGTTTCTCACCTTATTTAACCAAGCACATCAGGGGCTCAGTAATAATTCTCTGACAAAAGAGATCGATTTCAGTAAGTGGTAAATGCAAAGTGAAGAAAGGGAAACAGGAAGTGTAGACAATATTTTCAAGGTTAGCTTTGAAGGGGAGGACAGAACTAAAGAAGGCAATGAAAGAGGAATAAGGGAGTCATGGTAGGTTTTATTTTTATTTTTAAAGATATGACAGTTGAGCATGTTTATTTATTTTATTTTTTTTGAGACAGAGCCTCAAGTAGTCGCCCTAGGTAGAGTGCTGCGACATCACAGCTCACAGCAACCTCCAACTCCTGGGCTTAAGCCATTCTCCTGCCTCGGCCTCCCAAGTGGCTAGGACTACAGGTGCCCACCACAAGGCCCAGCTATTTTTTGTTGCAGCCATCATTGTTGTTTGGCAGGCCTGGGCTGGATTTGAACCTGCCATCTCAGGTGTATGTGGCTGGCACCTTAGGCACTTGAGCCACAGGTGCCAACCCAAGCATATTTGTTTTTATTTACTTCTTACTTTAAAATATTTATTTATTGTTTGTTTTCTTGAGATAGAGTGTCACTCTGGGTAGAGTGCGGTGGTGTCACAGCAACTTCAAACTCTTGGATCTTAGGCAATTCTCTCACCTCAGCCTCCTGAGTAGCTGGGACTAAAAGTGCTGACTATGATATCCAACCAATTTTTCTGTTTTTAGCAGACAGTGTCTTGCTCTTGCTCAGGCTGGTCTTGAACTCCTGAGCTCAAGGGATCTGGCCACCTTGGCCTCCCAGAGTGCTAGGATTACAGGTGGGAGTGACTGTGCCTGGCCAATTGAGCATGTTTAGATGAGGAAAAAGCAGAGAGAGGAACAGGTGTAAGACATTGGAGAGAAGTGTGAAAATTGATGGATGGAGTTCTCTACAGTTTAGGATCCACCGGTACACAGGCAGAGGATAAACTTTACATAGAAAAGAACACCTCTTTTCATACTGAAAGGAGGAAGAAGGAAAGGTTGGTAGAGACAAGCCAGTCACAGAATTGAGAGCAGAGTTTCTTCTATGTGGATGTGACATCAGGAAGGGCACTGCAAGGAGGACTGTGAACCAAGTTTGTGTTTTGAATTTTGTTTCTTTTCTTTTTTTTTTTTCTTTCTTTCTTTCTTTCTTTCTTTCTTTCTTTCTTTTGAGAGTCTCACTTTGTTGCTCTCTATAGAGTACAATAGTGTCATAGCTCACAGCAACTTCAAACTCTTGGGTTAAGCAAGTAATCCTCTTGCTTCAGCTTTCCAAGTAGGTAGGACTACTACAGGCATCTGCCACAACCCCTGGCTATTTTTTTTAGAGATGGAATCTAGCTCTTGCTCAGGCTGATCTCAAGGGATCCGCACACCTCGGCCTCCCAGAGTGCT
>CAUYQV010166537.1:0-21653 GCA_963574575.1 Galagoides demidoff
GAAAGCTACAATCCAAATGGAGCCCTAGACTATGGGGAAAGGGGAGGGGGAGGATGCGTGAAGAGAATGATATTGTGGGGATCACACCTATAATTTATCCTATTAGGGTACATGTGAATTTGTCTAAAGGTTGAATATAAATGTCTTAACACAACAAGTATGAGAAAGACATGATGGCTATGTTAGCCAGTTGGATGAGTTTTCCAAACTGCATATGGAAGCAACACACTGTATCCTATGATAGAATTAATGTACGCAATTATGATCTAATAAAAAAAAAAGACATAAAAAAAGTCACCAAACTTAGTTCATTTTAAAACAGTACAAAAATTTACTAAGCATAGCAACAATTTAACAATGTATCTACAACCTTAAAAGAAATCTGAGAAACAAAGCTACTCAGCAGTATGAACTCATCAAACAGACAAGACGAACTAACCACACCCAGTTATAAAGTACCTACAGTGTATTACTGAAGAACGTGCATAATACTTAAAGACAAGTGTTAAGTTAGATTATTAACAGTACTTAACTCACAAACCAAAACATCCACTTCTGGTTTGACAATTACTTTCTGATCTTAGGTCAGTCAGACTCCTCCAACAGGATGCTTTTCCTGTTCTGCTCTGATGTTGGAACACGTCTATCAAGTTTTTTTTGTTGTATTCTAACACAAGCCCTCAACTTGCTCCGGAATCGCATAAAGTCAAAGTACATATAACAGGAACAGTTACAGCTTCTAGGGAGGATTTTCCAAGTGATCTGAAAAAGATAATACTTCAAGAACAGGAATTAGGTGCCTATCACTGTGATATGAAAATGATGTGCTTCTCATTCCATGACAAGAGGTTAGTGACAATGCTGAGTACATTTTTTGGCCCTCAAACACACCTGACCACTGGTTCTAGGAAGAAACAGCCTACTCAATTTGAGAAACCAATAGTTACTTTAGAACACACAAAATTTATGGGACAGTGGACAGAGCTGATCAGTACTGTGGATGTTATACTGATTTGTAAGAAGGTCTCACAAATGGTAGGAAAAAATTCTTTTGGCTGATAACAGTTGCAGTTGTGAACAGCTACATTCTTCACTCATTAGGTAAGAAGGAGAATGGAGAGAAAGTACAGGCATGCCTTTCTGACAGGAGAAATCTCATCACTCAGCTTGTACGCAATGTGAGGAAGAGAAAATGAGAAAAATAGTCAGTGTAGTATTGTATGGTTTGCAGCAGAAGAAATGAGAAAGGTGAAAGGAGAGAAACCATTTTCTACTGTGAGACTTGCAAGAGGAAGCCTGGACTTCCTTCTGGAGAATTGCTTCAAGAAGTATCACACTCAAAAAAATTGTCAACAAAAATAAATAACAAATACTTAAATTTCATGTAACCTAAAAAAGATAATAAAATCATCAGGTTAATTCATATTTATGTGTTTCTCTTTTAAAATATAGGATAATTACAAGTAATCCTCCAGTATCCACCCCAAATAAGTAAGAGCTAGGGCGTATGCAGGTGACAGAAAAATCAAGTTGGGAATTACCCTTTCCTGCGTTATACAGCTCAGATCCTCTACCCCTACAGCCAAAGGTAATTTATTCCCTATTGCCTGAGAATGCAAATGAAGGGGATAGGAGAAGAATCACCCAAAAGTAAATCAGACAGCAATAAATTTTCTCATCTGATATCCTGGTACAAAGTGTAGAGTTTACTGGATAATCAGAATCAGCATTCTTTCTTTCTGCTGGTGGGTGCTCAGGAAGCAAAATTCAGAGACTTAACCCATAATACATGAAGTGGACACATGGCTACCACATCTGGCTATACAGGGCCGCTACCCTGTACAGACACCTGATCTCCCAATTTCCGGGTGTTATGTTCTTGTCAAAAGAGGGGGATTTGTCTAACATTTTAGCAATTCGCTTAAGGAATAAAATCATTTATCTTGGCAAAGATGCAGGATACAAAATCAACACACAAAAATCAGTTGTGTTTCTATACACTAACAATGAACAATTCAAAAAGGAAATTAAGAAAACAATTCCATTTACAATAGCACCAAAATGAATAAACTGAAGAATAAGGCAATAGGCTTCCACATTGAAAACTACAAAATGCTGCTAAAAGAAAAAAAAAAAAGGACAAAAATAAATGGGAAAATGTTCTGTGTTCACAGATAGGAAGACTTAATTCCTATCAAAATCCCTAAGGCTTATTTTGCATAAATAGAAAAATTTATCCCAATGGATTCTATCAATGGAATACAAAGCTGAAAAATAAATCCTAGCACATGTAGCCACAATGATTTTTCACAACGCTACCAAGACCAATGAATAAGGAAAGTACTCTTCAGAATATGGTTCTGGGAAAACTAGATATCTATACACAAATGACTAAAACTGGACCCCTGCTTTACATAATATGCAAAATTAACTCAAAACCGAGCAAAGAGCTAAACATAAGACTTAAAACTATACAACACAAGAAAACAGAGGGGGAAAGCTTCAGGACATTGAATTTGGCATTATCTTAGAAATGACACCCCAAAGAAAGGAAACAAAAAAATATGAACTGAACTTCATCAAAATTACAAACATTTGGCTTGGTGCCTATGGCTCAAGTGGCAAAGTCGCCAGACATACACCTAAGGTGGCAGGTTCGAATCCAGCCTGGGCCGGCCAAACAATCATGGCTGCAACCAAAAAATAGCTGGGCGTTGTGGCTCACGCCTGTAATCCCAGCACTCTGGGAAGCTGAAGCAGGCGGACTACTTAAGCTCACAGGTTCTAGACCAGCCTGAGGCAGAGCAAGACCCCATCTCTAAAAATAGCCTGGCCCCTGTTGGTTTTGGTTGCAGGCGCCTGTAGTCCCAGCTACTTGGGAGGCTTAGGAAAGAGAATTGTTTGAGCCCAAGAGTTGGAGGTTGCTGTGAGCTATGATGTCAAGGTACTCTACCAAGGGTGACAAAGTGAGACTCCCCCCCGCCCCCAAATGCTCAAGATAACTAACCACTAGGGAAATAAATATGAATCAAAACCAAAATGAAATAACACTTCATACCCATTAATATAGATGTTCAAAAAAGTATTAGTGAGGTTGGAACCCTTGGACATCGCTAGTGGAAATGTGAAGTGATGCAGCCACCATTTTATAAGAAAACAGCATGGTTGTTCCTACAAATGTTAAACACAGAATTACTACATGACCTACCAACTGCACTTCCCAGTATACACCACAAAGAATTCAAAGCAGGAACTTGAACATCAATGTTCTTAGCAGCACTATTCAAATAGCCAAAAGGTGGAAGCAATCCAAATGTCCATCAACAGATGAATGAATAAACAAAACGTGCTATTACATATACAGGGGATTCTGACACAACAAGGAAGAAACTTGAGGACACTATGATAAATGAAATAAAGCAGTCACACACACAGAGAAAATACTGTACGATTCCGCTTGTATGAAATACTTAGGAGCCAAATTCACAGACACAAAATAGAATGGTTACCAGGAGTTGGGAAAAAAGGGAAACGGGAAGTCACTGTTTAACAGGTACAGAGTTTTACCTTTAGGAAGATGAACAGTCCTGGAGATGGATGGTGGCAATATTTGCACAACAATTTATGTTTGTTTATTTATGCCACTGAATTGTGCACTTAAAAATGGTAAACCATATGTATATTTTACACTTCAATAAAAAGAACTGTTATCTCACATAAGTCCCCAGCAAGGGGAAATAAATTCAAAGTTAGTTAATTCACTACCTAGTGCTATCAAATATCCTGGTTCTTTCCATCTTTATAATTTCACAAAATGTATTTTCTGGGTTGGAAACTAGGATTCTCAGTGTGAGAGAAGAAAGAGACAAATAGAGAAGAGGAGAGGTAAGGCAGAACCCTGTGGTGTTCAATGTAAATTGGAGCTATCAACACACACTGGTACTTTAAAATTTTACTACATAGTATTTCAATCACACACAAAAGTAGAAAGCACAATATAATGAATTCCTATGCACTCCTCATGCAGTTTCCACAATTATAATCTCCATGGCCTTGTTTCATCTATACGCCCACATCACATTATTATTTCTATACATTGCAGACATCAAATTATTTCACCTATAAGTATTTCAAGAGGTATTGTTAAAAGATAAGACTATCATTTTCAACACAGTCAAAAAGAATTTGGCTTTTTTTTTAAAAAAAAATCAATAGTTTTTCCTTAATATCAAACATCAGTAAATATTCACATCTCCAATTGATTCATTTTATAAAATGTTTTTTGACTCTTTGAATTAGAATTCAGTAAGGTTTTCACACTAAAATTGAAAGAAGGAAAGAGCACTGACCTAAGGCATTAACAGACCTGAGTAAAAGTTCTAAGAGGACCTAGTTGTGGCAGAGATAGACCACCATTTCCCCCTTTTTCTTTTTTTTGAGACAGAATTGCAAAGCTGTTGCCCTGGGTAGAATGTCGTGGTGTCATAGTTCACAGCAACCTCCAACTCTCGGGCTCAAACGATTCTCTTACCTCAGTTTTTCTGTTTTAGTAGCAATAGGGTCTTGCTCAGGGGTCCTCAAACTTTTTAAACAGGGGGCCAGTTCACTGTCCTTCAGACAATTGGAGGGCCGGACTGCGGGCCTGCAGTGGCAAAAACACCAGGTGGGCCGGATAAATGTCCCAGGCAGGCTGCAAGTGGCCCGTGGGCCATAGTTTGAGGATGCCTGGTCTTACTTTTGCTCAGGCGGGTCTCAAACTTGGAAGCACAAGCAATCCACCCACCTCAGCTTCCCAGAGTGCTGAGATTACAGGAGTGAGCCACCATGCCCCCTTTCTCTTTTAGTAAGAGAAAACCTAGGCACCTTCACTGCCCAGATCCAAAAAAATCACACAGGAAGAGTTTTAACAGGAATAATTAGAGGGTACTTTTTTTGGTTGTCCTACCACGTGATCAAGTCCTGAACAACAGGTTATGAATGTAAAAATGTCAGTGTCTCATCCTTTAAAGGCAGCCATTTGCCCTCCTGTTTCTGCCTCTCTCCTGGGGCTTGAGCATGGATTTGACCCAGATCTGCCCAGGCAAATAAAAGCAGTATGCCCAGCACCTGAGCAAAAGAAACTTGCAATCCTAGGTAATCTCTGGCAAAAGGAGCTTATCCACCTCAGATCCCTCTCTACTAGTCGTTATATGAGAGGTAAGTTGCTAATTTTTGAACCATGTGTCTCTGGTCTTTAAAGTAGCTTGATCTATATTCTAATAAATATAGCTAATATGACTCTTGAGTATTTCTTTGCTTCTCATTTCACTGGTTCATAAAATTGGGAAGGATATGAATGCTAAATTCTTTAGCTTGCTATATTTCCTGTTTTTAAAAACAAGTATGTACATTTAGTGAAATAAAAAACTACAGTTACAAATATTTTTAAATGAGATAACACATTAAAATAACTTATACAATTTATCCATCCATTCAACAACCACAAAATGCCCACTAGGTGCCAGATATTGTTATAAACACTGTTCTAAGATGCTAAAAATAAAGTTACAGAACAAAAGAATAGGATTCAGTACCTCATGTGAAACTTACAAATTTGAGAGGGGGAAGCCTACATACAATAAGCAAACAATAAACAGGAGTATTTCAAATAATAAGGATATTTTTAAAACAGGAAAAGAAATCAGGTAACACTGAGTAGACCTCTCTCTTGGGGTTGGAAGGGAAATCACTTACTTTACACAAGGTAGTCAAGACCATGCAAAAACTGAGGTAAAGTACATTCCAGGTTAAAAGGGGCAAATGCCAAGCCCTCAGCAAGAGGAGAATGACCAGAAAGATATCTGAGGCAGGCAGGGGTAGCCTACGACCTAAACCTGCAAATGCTGTATTACTAGTATTAGGGGATAAGTGTTAGGATGAAAAACAAAGAAAATTATGATCTTAGCTACCCTTAAATCAGTAACTGACTGTAATCTTATGTTCTACTCTGTATCACTATGGACTGAATGTCCCCCACAAAATTCACATGTTGAAACCTAATACCCTATGTGATGTAATTGGGGGGGATGGCTTTTCACAAGAGATTAGGGTCATCAGAGTAGAGCCCTCATGAATGGAATTAGTGCCTTATGTAAGCGACCTAAGAGAGCCCCCTCGCCCCTTTGCCATTTGAGTACACAACTGTCTCTGAACAGAAATCAGATGCCTAACCTGCAGGTGCCATGATCTTGGATTCAGAGATCCCAGCCTCCAGAACTGTGAGAAACACACTTCTGTTTAAAAGCCACCCAGGCTACGGTGTTCTGTTAACAGCAACTTGAAAGGACTAAGACAAGTGTCTTCCTTCTGAGACAAACACGTTAATTAATTCTAATTACTTTGGAAATAAAAATAAACTGATCTATAAATAATAAAATTCAAGTTTTTGATATAATAAATGTTTTAAAACCTCAGTGTTCTTGGCTGACTCCTTTATGCCTAAAGTTTTTTTATTAAGAGGCAGAGTCTCACTTTGTCGCCCTCGGTAGAGTGCCATAGCGTCATAGCAACCTCCTGCTTTTGGACTTAGGCAATTGATTCTCTTGCCTCAGCCTCCCAAGCAGCTGGGACTACAGGCACCTGCCACCCTCAGTATATGGGGCCGGTGCCCTACTTACTAAGCCACAGGCGCCACCCCATACCCAAAGTTTTGGTGTAAAATGCAAGACAGTATCTTATACGTGAGTAATTATTTTAATTTTTCTCATTGTTTTCTACAATTGAGGAAACAAACTCCATAATTTTGCAAGGCTTAGTATATTAAAAACAATACTGTGTTTCCCCCAAAGTAAGACACTGTCTTATATTTATTTTTTCTCAAGAAGACACACTAGGGCTTATTTTCAGGGGATATCTTATTTTTATTTTTATTAAGTATAATAAAACAATCTACATTTATTCAAATACAGTTAAGTCATCTTCTTCTGGAACCTGACAGGGGGAGCCGACCTTGTTGGTGGGGCTGGCGCTAGTGACGCGTGAACTCCTTTCCCCTAGCCATTGTTCTTCGCATGTGTGCAATAGGATGCCTGAGACCACAGTTACCACACGTGCACCCATGCAAGTGCTAATGGCTCGGAGAAAGGAGCTGTGGCACATAAAAGGCATTCTAGTCTTCCTTACTGTGCTCTGCACTGAAATGCAGGGCGTGGCTATGCAGCGTATCTGCATCACTAGGTCTCATTATCCGGGTAGGGCTTATATTTAATAAATACATAGAAATCCTGCTAGGGCCTATTTTGGGGATAGGTCTTATTTTCGGGGAAACACGGTAGTATACCAGAATTTAGATCTAAAGAAAAAACCCAATTAAATCTACTTTTACATAAATTCTGTGAACTCCCCTTTTCTAGGCAGAGAAAATAACTGCCGAGTGTTCTTAGACACAAATCAAACAGAATTATAAACATTTTACTGATAAACCTGTTGAACATAGAGATGCAAAACACATGCATAATTTATCCTCCTCTAAACCACATTAATAAAAGAGATCAAAAGCAAAAAGAATATACAAGGAAATAGAAGGAAGAGGACAACAAATGTGCTAGAAAATGGAAAATAGATAACTTAGCAGAATAAAGGAAACTGAAACCTCTGAACATGCAAAAGGGGTCTCGTTGCCAAGCAGAGGGGAGAAGACTCTCTACAAAGTGTCAAGACACAGAAGCACCAGGTTACCTTGGAAGGCTGGCTGCAGGGATGAGTTCAAACAGGACTAGTTACGGCAACATCTATATAAGATGCTGATTTAAGTCCCATCCTAAAATAAAGAACTATCAGCTGGAGCTGAAGCTGCATACTATTAAGCCATGCTCAGCTACCTCCTAGCTCTCAGAATATCAGCAGCCAGGCTTGAGTTATGACCCAACCCATCTATCCTCTTCCTTGCCAGATAGGACACTCACTGCAAGTTCTTTCTCACACATAGACAATGACATTGAGGGTCCCTGGCTCATCCCCCACAGTGAAGCCCACCAGCTCATTATCACTGCCAGTGGACATAATGCTTCTAATCTACTTTTTAGCACCTCTTGAGACAGAGTCTCACTATGTCCCTTGGTGTCACAGCTCACAGTAACCTCAAACTCTTGGCCTTAAAGGATTCTCTTGCCTCAGCCTCCTAAGTAGCTGAGAGTACAGGCGCCCGGCTATAGCACCTCATTCTTAAAGACAGACAACCATAGACTACCGAAGTCTACACAGGATAAGAAAAAGGAACCCAAAGAGATAGGATGAGAAGATTAGAAAAGTAAAACAAAAAACTGTTACTCCTCTCTCAAAGAGAGGATACTCCATTCACAAAACGGGTCACTCAACAGAACAACTTTTAAAAATACAATAAACTAGAACTATAAAAATTAACAAGAGGTGAAAACAAAACCGAAGAACTCTCCCAGAAAGTATAAAACAATGACAAAGAGGATGGAAAATAGTAAAAAAAAATAAAATTAAGAGGCTCAGTTTAGAAAGTCCAAGACCCACATAAAAGGAGTTCCACAAAGAAAATCTGAAGGAAATGAATCCTCAAGTTGAAAGGCTCCAATGAGTACCAGTTCAATTAGTAGCAAAGACCCACACCAGAGCACACCATCCAGAAAAGGAGAATCAGTGGACAGGACGGAATCAGGCTCCCAAACACAGCCCTGGACGCTGACAGGCAGAAGAGATGTCTTCCCAACTCTGAGTGAGAATGTTAACCAGTCAAACCTGAAAGACATCTCTTCCAGGCAGACAAGAGCCCAAAAGTTTTTACCTCTCATGAAATCTTTCTGAGGTTGTGATGAGGAAGTACTGGCTGGTACTTCTGGTACTAGATGCTGTGCACAACAAAATAACAGCATAAACCACGGAAGAAAATGACACAGGCTCCAGAAACAAGGACAACAAAAGAGAGGGAAAAGGAATTCCCATTATTACGAAGAGAATAATGAAGGAAAACCCTAGGAAAACAGCTGTTCAAGACTCAGAAGACCACCTGGATTGACGCAGGAGTATTAGAGGGACAGACAGCTCCAGGCAAAAGTAACCCCTGACAGACATCTGATGTGCTTCAATACACTCAGATCAGTCTCCTCTCAGAGGGATCTGAGGATGATTTTCTCATAGATTCACAGAAAATGAAAGCACCACAGAATGAAACATGATACAGAAATCCAGGAAAAATACTAAGTGAGTGTAGCAGCCCATATAGCTTATGGCAAGTAAGAGTGAGAGTTACAAGAAACAGCTGTATAGCTCAGTAATGTAACACCTTGGTGATAAGGGCACCGGGAGGGATTTGGCTCTCCTAACAAATAGGAGGGCAGTACAACATCTACTTAGTGTTAGAAATGCTGAGTAAAAAAAAACTAAGGTACTACCCCACATGGTCTCCCTTATCCCTAAGAGAGACTCTGACTAAAGCTGCCTTGTCCTCCAGGGGCAGTGCATGGAGCAGCAGCACCCGGCATCAAGGGGCTGATCAGAAACCCAAAAATCACAGGCTCCCCCATACCTGAATGCAGAATCATAGTCTGCATTTTAAACAGATTCTCAGGACATTCATACACTCATAAAACCAGACAAGTTCTGACATCAGGTCAATTCTGAGAAAACAAACAGCAAACTTCTCAATAAGAAATGGGGAAGAAATAAGGATGTTCACTGGTACAATAAAATTTGCTTTCTATTTTCTTCAAACTCCTGTACAAATGTTCTAAGGGCTCTAAATATATTTTTGTCAGCCTACTCAAAATTCTGGTAAAGACTTCAGACCACCATACAAACAACTAAGTGGGTGAAAGAGGGTAAAGAGAAAATATTTATAAGAAAATACGCCATTTACAATGTTGCCTTAGGTAGCAAGGGGAGTAACAGGGCTTTGTAAAGCCTCAGCAACTAAGGGTCAATAATTCTCTAAGAGGTTTACCCCTGATCCCAAAACCCATCCCTCCTACTTTGAGACACTGACAACAACAGGGAAGGATGCTATGAACCCTCGTGCACATTCAGTGTGCACCCTGCCTTCACCCAACTATACTGCTTGAGAAAAGATGCAGAGGATACAATTACAGGAAGTAAAACATTGGAAGAACTTGAGGAAAAGGGGAAAACAAGATTAAAAAATAGGAAATGGAACAAGCTTCAGTTGCCACACATAAATTTTTGTTTGCTTGCCTTTTATAGGGAAGCTATAACTCACTAAATTGCCCAGGCTGAAGTGCAGTGGCTATTCACAAGTGCAATCCCAGCTCAAGGCAGCCCAGAACTGCTGGTCTCCATCAGTCCTCCTGCCTCAAGCAAGACTCCTGTGTAGCTGGAGCTACAGGCATGCACCATGCCGACTCCCCACGTTAATTCTAGTCAAAACACCAGATCTACTCTAACCCCAATTCTGAACCATGAAACCAATCTTCTTTCCCTAGCTTTCCCAAATTCCTACCCAACCAAGCTAAAGAGTTATTCATTACAACAACACATATTTTACTGAAAGTGACTAAAATGTGCCCCAAACCTCAAAAACAACTGATCTTAATTTGTAGACTGGAATAGGCTTTTATTCTTCCACTAACTGTCAATCTATTAATTTTGTTAATTAAGCATTAAATGGTGAAATAACTGCACCAATTAAATTTTCTGGGGCTTATTATGTGTTCAAACTAAGCACTAATGTACTTTAATCCTCCAAATAATAAGGCAAGTACTATTATCCCTATTTACATGTAAAAAAACAAAAACACAGTTCTCAAATGTTTCCATTACTTATCCAAAACAGAAACAAGGACTACTTTATTTAGAAAGCCTTTCCCACGTACTGAAGACCAAATTATTTCTTCTTTGAGCTTCCACACAACTTTACACCTACAATGTATGATTCAAAGTGGGAAAAAGGCTATTGACACTACAAATAAACAAATAAGAAAAAGGCTAGCATCACCAAAGAAAAACAGACGAAGAACACGAACATGTTTTACACACCTTAACATGCTTTAACAAATAATTGGAAAAGATTTTTCTGAATGGTTGATATCATGCCAGGTATTGTCAAGAGTTCAGGAAATGGACACTCCCATTCACTGCTAAAGGAAGTGAAAAATCAACATCAACTTTCTAAGCAATTTGGCAATATATGCCTCAAGCCATTTAAAAAAAAATTTTTTTTTGACCCAGCAATCCATTTCCAGAAATACATCACAAAGTAGTAATAAGATTCTCAGAAGGACGCAAATCACAGTATTAATAGCAAACATCATATACAACCTAAATGTCTAAATTATATACAACAGACATTCAATTAAATATCGTGTAGCCATTTTTATCTTCATCTCAAATATGTTAATTGAAAAAAAAGTGTAACACAAAACTACCATTGTGATGCCAGTTCTGAAAATAAATGTTCACAGTGAAAAAAGTACTACTATATTCTTACTGGAAACATCTATGCCCAAATCTTAAAAGATGCTATCTAAAAATGGTGAGATTATCAAGGCATACCTTGTTTTATTGTGCTCTACTATTTTGTCCTTTGCATATAGTGTGTTTTTTACAAATTAAAGTCTGTGGCAACCCTGCCACTAAGCAAGTCTATTGACCCCATTCTTCCAAGATGTATCTCTGTGTGACACTTGGTAATTCTTGTAATAGTTCAAACTTTTTCATTATTATTTTATCTGTATGGTGATCTGTGTCATTTTAACTATTTGAGGGCATGAGTAAACATGTCCATATAAGACAGTAAACATAATAAATGTTGTGTTTTGGCTGGGTGTGGTGGCTCACACCTGTTATCCTAGCACTCTGCGAGTCCAAGACAGGAGGGTCACTTGAGCTCATGAGTTCAAGACCAGCTTGAGCAAGAATGAGACCTCTATCTCTGCTAAAAATAGAAAAATTAGTCAGGCGTGGTAGCAGGCACCTATAGTCCCAGGTACTGTAGAGGCTAGAGGCAGGATGGCTGAGCCCCTTGACAATCTAGCCTGAACCAACACAGTAAAACGCTGTCTCAAAAAAAAAGTGTGTGTTCTGACTGCTCCCCCACTAAGCTGTTCCCCATTTCTCTCCCCATCCTCTGGTCTCCCTATTCCCTGAGACACATTATTGAAACTAAACCAATTGATAACCCTATAATGGCCTCCAAAGTGTTCAAGTGAAAAGAGTGATACATCTCTCATTTTAAATCAGAAGCTAGAAATGATCAGCTTAGTGAGGAAAGCATTTTGAAAACCAAAACAGGCTGAACGCTAGGCCTCTTGCACCAACAATGAGCCAAGTTGTGAATGCAAAAGAAATGTTCTTGAAAGAAATAAAAAGTGCTACCCCATTAAACACGAGAACGATCAGCCTTATTGCTGATAGGGAGAAATGTCCAGATAGAAGATCAAACCAGCCACAACATTCCCTGAAGCCAAATCCAGAGCAACATCCTCTCTTCAATTCTGCAAAGGCTGAAATATGAGAAAGCTGCAGAAGAGAAGTTTAAAGCTGGCTGAGGTGGGTTCAGTAAGTTTATGGGAAGGTGTCTCCATAACATAAAAGAACGCACAAGGCTGATGTAGAAACTGCAGCACACAATCCAGAAAATCTAGCTCAGATCACTGAGGAAGATGGCTACACCAATAACAGTTTCAACGTAAATGAAAACAGTCTTACACTGAAAGAAGATCCATCTACTAGATGAGTAAGGAGAGAAACTATTTCAAAGGAAAGGCTGACTCTCTTAAGGGCTGATGAAGATGGTGACTTTTAAGTTGAAGTGCAGAACCCTTAAGAATTGTGCTAAATCTACTTGGTCTATACTCTAGAAATGGAGTAACAGAGCCTAAGTGGTTTACTGATTATTTAAGCCCACTGCTGAGACCTATTGATGAGAAAAAAAGATGCCTTTCAAAATATAGCTATTCACTGACAATTTGCCTACTCACCAAGAGCTCTGATGAAGATGTACACGGAAATTATCGTTGTTTTCATGCCTTCTAATACAACTATTCTGCAGCAATGGATCAAGAAGTAACAGTAATTCTGACTTTCAAGACCTAAAGAAATATAGTTCCTTAAAGTCATAGCTCCCATAGCTGATGATGACTCTGTGGGATCTGAGCAAAGTCAAATGAAAACCTTCTGGGAAGAATTCACCATTCTAGATACAATTAAGAACATTTATGACTCACGGGAGGAGGTCAAAACTTCAACTATAACTAGAATTTGGAAGAAGCTGATGCTTATAGATAACTTTGAGGTGTTCCAAGACTTCAGTGGAGAAGTAACTGCAGATGTGGCAGAAACAGCAAGAGAACTACAGGGTGTCCCAATGGGCTCCATCGAAAGGGAAATTAACAAAACTCCTATTTTATATTTTTTATTATTAACATATAACATATAGAGAAAAACTTTATCAACACTTTGTGATGAATACTTTGTAAATAAGGGTACATTCAGCTACCATTTTCTTTACCCTATGTATGTATGACATTCTTTGGGAACACCCCATAGAAGTAGAGCCTGGGCTCGGCACCTATGGCTCAAGTGACTAAGGCACCAGCCACATACACCTAAGGTGGCGGGTTCAAATCCAGCCCGGGCCCGACAAACAACGACGGCTGCAACCAAAAAAAAAAAAAAAATAGCCAGGTGTTGTGGCAGGTGCCTGTGGTCCCAGCTACTTGGGAGGCTGAGGCAAGACACTTGCTTGAGCCCAGGACCTGGAGGTTCCTGTGAGCTGTGATGCCATGGCACTCTACCCAGGGGGATAGCTTGAGACTCTGTCTCAAAAAAAAAATAGAGCCTGAAGAAGTGACTGAATTGTGCAATCTTATGATAAAACTTCCATAGAGGAGGAGGTGCTTCTATGAATGAGCAAAGAAAGTGGTTCCTTGAGATGGAATCTACTACTGGTGAAGATGCTATGAATATTGTTGAAATAAAGCAAACAAAATCTAGAATGTTACATAAACTTAGTTGAAAAAAAGAAGCAAGGTTTGAGAGAACTGATAGTTCTACTGTGAGTAAAATGCTATCAAATAGCACCACATGCTACAGAGAAATTATTCATGAAAGAGTCAATTAATGCAAGAAACTTCACTACTGTCATTTTAAGAAGTTGCCACAGCAACCCAATCTTCAGCAACCTCCACCCTCATCAGTCAGCACCACCACCATCAAGGCAAGACCCTCCAAAAAGATTACAACCTGCTGAAGGTTCAGGTCATCATTACCATTTTCAACATTTTAAGATTTTTTTTAGATAAAATGTTACTGTACACTTAATAGACAGGATGTGTAATTTTACAGGATGTAAAATGTACAGGATGTGTACATTTAACTGTTCTATGCACTGGGAAACAAAAAAAAGTTGTGCCTTTATCACAGTATTTGTTTTATTATAGTTGAGGGGGTCTGTTACAGTGGTCTGGAACCAATCCCTCAATACTATGGGCTTTGAAGTCATAAGAACCCAAATTCAACTCCTGACTCCCCCACTTACTAACTGTGGACACGTTACTTTATGTAAGCCTCAACTTCTCCACCTACAAAATGAAAATAATTTATCCTCAGAGCCTGGTGGGGAGTATTAAATGAGGTAACAAACGTACAGCAATCACACAGACAGGCAGTTACCTCAGTTTCTTAAGCACTTATTTTAAAAATTTATCAGATATTTTATGCCTATAACCAAAGTTATTTTTCCTTTAATAAAAAATATTAATATTAAAAATATCTATACAGCAAATTTAATGAAACTTTATTCTCATCAACCTGAACAGTATACAAAAGTCATGACATTTTAATGTCATTTATTTTAAACAATGTTAACAAAACTTCCAAGAAATTAGGTTGAAAATTAGAGATGATAGATATGTGACCAAAAAGGGTCTATATGTTTACTAAACAGGTGGAAAAACATACTAGGTTTTCAGAATTTAGCCTACTCTGTAATATTTAGTATAGTCCTAACTAACTCATCATCAAAATGACACCGTCATTCACACACTATCAGAACAATCAGATTCAACTAGGAAAAAAACAGTCTAAAAACCATGCAAATATATAGTAAAATACTTCTGGAATATAAGAAATGTGTGGTGGCATCTCTGAGGAGGGGAGAATGGGGTAATGAGACACACATTTGCTGCAGAACTCTTCATTTAGTGTCTTGTATTAAATTTTTTAAACCTAGCTAATAAAATAGGTTTTCAATTCTCTGAGACATATATCCAGGAGCAGAATAGAATTGCTGACTCATAAAGTAAATCTATCTTTAATTTTCTAAGGAAGTGTCATACTATTAAAATGAAGGTTAAGGTTGTAGGCTACCATAACCCTTCACCTGGTAATTCTCATTAATAAATTTCAACTCACAACCATTAAAAGCACTGAAAGACACATTTCTGGCATTAAGACTTGAGATACGTGATTCTTTCATTTAACCCCTCAAAACAACTAAGTATTTGCACTAACAACCCCATTTCAACATCAAGCAGCATGTCAGCCTGGGAGAGAAAAAATAATTTACTATTCAGATTCCAGCATTGCTTATAAAATTTTTGCATGAATTAGGCCAGGCTCTCACAGAACCATAAACAGATTGATATCAAAAGCCAAAGTGCTGTGGAAGAAGTTCATTTCAATAAAACTGGCCTTTAATATACCAAAAATGAAGCAACCATGTGTTCTATTTCCTTCACCTTCTCCACAGCACAAGCAACTCAACATACACTGGTTGACGTGCAGCTGAAAAACTGAACTCTCACCTTAGCTCTATCCTCTTCCCCATGAAAGAGATTAAGACTTAATCAAACAGTATTTTTAAAAAGCTAAATACACTTATCTTTATTCTTTAATATCCTCTAATCTGATATCTTCATGTTCTATCTCAAACGAGCCAATTAATTGTAGAAAGTACTTACCTGTTTCTTCCCACAAAACCCCAGCTGTATGTAAAAGATTAGCTCACAAGAGCTAAAAGGTGGAAACAACCGAAATGTCCATCAAAGGATGACTAAACAAAATGTGGTATATATGTACAAACAATGGAATGTTATCCAACCTTAAAAAGAAAGGAAATCCTGTCATATGCTACAGCAGGGATGAACTTTGAAGACATGTTGTAAAATAATCCAATCACAAAAATATTGCATGATTCCACTTATATGAGCTGAGGGGAGGGGAGGGAGGAGCTGTTTAATGAGTAGAATTTCAGTTTTGCAAGATGAAAAAATTCTACAGATGTGTTTCATAACAATATGAATACAGTTAACATTACTGAATTATACACGTAAATTAGCTAAGATGATACATTCTATGTTTTTATAACAAAATGCATAAAACATTAAGAAGCTAAAAAATATTTCACAAAAAAATTGGTTCTGCTGCTAGAGACAAATTAATAATTCTCTTCTTATATCAAGGGGTCAAAAGACTGGAACAAGTAATCCCTTTTCTACTACCAATTCCGTTAACAACGATTTTTGCATGCTGCCATCCCCAGTTGAGCAATTTTATTGTTTGGGCTGTGCCCGTAGCTCAGTGGGTAGGGCGCCGGCCACAGACACCAGGGACTGTGGCAGATGCCTATAGCCAGCTACTCAGGAGACTGAAGCAAGAGAATAGCTTAAGCCCAAAAGTTTGAGGCTGCTGTGTGTTGTGATGCCATAGCACTCTACTCAGGGTGATAGCTTGAGATTCTGTCTAAAAAAAAATCTATTTATTGCCTACAGTAGCCTGTTAACTCTTAAAATAGAGCCCTCCCACTCTATTAGCCAATAGAGTAGATTCCTTTTATGCTGCCTTAGAAACTCATCTACTCTAGGCCCATTAGGTCTTACCCTGCAGTAAGCTAGAGAACACACAACACAGGATAACACCAGAAATCTACCTTTACATAGAGCAGACCTACAGTGAACTGCACTGGCAGGTTCTCAAAAATAGCACTGTTCCAGAAATAACGTTGTTCCAGGTCTTTAGAAAATTTTAACATTTTGTTACCAATCCCCTTTACCTATGCTGGTTTCTCTCTTAATACAAGCTACAGAAGAATTATTTAAGTTCTCTCTGAATGAAGTATAAAATAAACTGGTTCAAAAACCACAAATATCCCTCTAATATTTTTACCCATAAGGAACAGTTTTTAATTTATTAAAAAAAGAAAAAAAAGAAAAAAAAAGATGGGAATACACTAAATCTGTCAAGTCCATTATCTCTGAGATTTACCTGTCTAATACTTTATCAGGAATAAATGGTAAGAGGATTCTTAAGAAAGAATATCCTCTTAATAGCCTAAAATACATCATTACCATATAAAATATCCAAAATTCATGGATTAAACCAGAGGTTCTTAAACTGGGTTATTTGTTCTTAAACCCTGTGAACTGGATAAAACAGATCAGACTTCAGAAGACAAATCTGACTTGACATTTGAACATTCAGAAAGGATCTAACAGTATAAACTAAAGTTACAAGAACATAACCTTGGCATCGTGCCATACAGAAGTATTCAATAACGATTTGCTAAGGAGTCTACATGTGCCAAAAGCAAAGATCTATATGAAATTTTCATTAACTACTGCTAATATTAACTGTAAATATTCATATTAATTTTTTTAATTAACTGAATTTCTTTTTTAATATACCCAATGTTTAAATCTGGATCAAAAACTGCTACAGCTAGTTTAAAGTCCTATATGCTTCAACAAAGTGTTTTAAAAGTAGAAAAAATTAGCCACAAAAACACTGAAAACAGTAAGCAATAAAGAAATGACAGCATATTTTTCAATGGGAAACTCAGCAACTATTCTAAAATGGAATTTAGGATTTGCAGAAAATCAGTTTGTCCCCTTCCTTCCTTTAGTAGTTGAGAGTTGGGAAACAGACAGTTACCAGGCCAATTTTACGCCTTTCTTCCAAGAAAAGACAACACATTGAGCTACATGTTGGGCTCAAAATAAAACACAATGTCAAGGTCACCAACTTATTTCTACTGACCAAGCAGCCAGTAGAAATAAGAAATGGCACTAACATAGCCTCTGAGGATTTCAATAATTCTACATTAGGAATTACTGATAGCTTAATCTGGGCAGAGACAATGGAGGGAAAGCCCTTAAGAACGTTAAGGGCTAAATTATTTTGGCAAATATGTTAACTGGTATTTAATCTCTGTAAGGGAGAGGTAAGTTTAAAAATAGATACTTTAAAGTCCTGCAGGCACCCCTTCTCCACCAAGATCACCAGATGAAAGAGCTTAAGGCAGATCTAATTTGGTATCTAAAGAACAGAGGCGTAGGCTAGAACAATCTCAAGACTTAAAGCCACTTTTATCGGAAAGCTGTACAGACATTCATGCATACTCTCTTGTGGTTCATGATAAACCAACAATTGTCAAATTTTTGAATGTCTGGATCCTCTTCTCTTAAAATCAAAGAACATATAAGACCTTTAAAATTTTAAGTTTTTAGTCACTGTAAAATAGTAATAAACCTTACACATTAAAGCTATTATGAAAGACTATTACCCTCTTCCCCAAATTAGTGAGAGGAATGGGATTGCTTTTATACTGCTCCAAATCTCTTTGTTATCTGCCTTTAAAGAACTAAGATCCTCTTTTCTTTTGCATTCAACATACACAATGTTGTATCCAGTTAAATATATGAAGAAAATCTAGCCTCATTCAGATATGTAGTTGGAGAGGGAGGAAAATTCAGGTGTTTTTCAGGTTGTTATGGGTATCTCTTTGATACTACACCAAAACTCCACAAGTGGTAGTTTCTGCAAAGTTTATGAAACCTGAAAGCAGAATAATCTATTACATTAAAATTCAATGCTCTAGCTCGCATTTTTACTGATGCCTGACTGTCTAATAGCACGTTTTAGTCATTTGTAAAAGACCAATTCACTGAGTTATGCAGCTTTTTAAAATACTGACACATTTCATTACATAGTATCAAAAGTCACATTTATTAATACTACCACTGATTTCATTTGTCAAGTCTCTTAATTACTGGGAAGCTGTCAAGTTCCCAATGGTAGATACACGTTTTCCAAAATTCTAATTTCTGCCTGAAAGCTAAGTTTCATCAAATACTGTCCACAGATGCGAAGGTTCACTGCTCATTTGAGAAAGTGTCCACCAAATATCTAAGTCTGAATAACCACAGCTTGTCAGTAGTTCTTACAAGTAAATATGATATCCCATGAAAAGAGCAGTTAGCTTAAAACTCAAATGTTTAAAACCAATGCTGGTCTTCCAACAACCACTGCCCTTTGCTACCTCACAGAAAGACTTTAAGGTGCACCATTCACTTTGTCACAGTGTGTTTAACAGACATATTCAAGTAGAGATTTTTAAAAAGTAATAGTTTTTACTGCTTCATCAAGAACATTCTTAACTAAAACTGGCGTTTTTTAAAAACCACTGCCTGGCTTGGCGCCCGTGGCTCAAGTAGCTAAGGCGCCAGCCACATACACCTGAGCTGGTGAGTTCGAATCCAGCCCGGGGCCCGCCAAACAACAATGACGGCTGCAACCAAAAAATAGCTGGGCGTTGGGGTGGGCGCCTGTGGTCCCAGCTACTTGGGAGATGGAGGCAGGAGACTCACTTGAGCCCAGGAGTTGGAGGTTGCTGTGAGCTGTGATGCCATTGCACTCTACCCAGAGGGAGAGCTTGAGGCTCTGTCTCAAAATAAATACCACTGCCTGATTCATGCTAAGGCTCCAGCAGACATACTTACATGGCTTTTGCAGTGCTGCTGTAAATGCTAACACAACGAAAAAGGCAAATACCATCTTAGTATTACGAAAACAGTTTCAACTTCATAGACTTTCTGAATGAATTCAGAGGTTGCCAGACCACACTTTGGGAACCACTGGACTAAATTATCGGCTTTGACATTGGTTATGGACTCTGACCAGAAAAATGCACATACATGACTACACACCAATACAATTTTACATGTAACTTCAAAAGGTTCCCAAGCCCTTATAACTCATCTATAGCCACATCTCAATTTAAGAATGCTCTTACCAGAAAATACAATCTCCAAATTAATTTTAAATATAGTACTTCAAAACAAAATCATCTAGTAGGCATTACAAATAAATCTATTATAAACATCTTCACCAGAACTAAGAGATGGAGTTCCTTTTTCTTTTTTTTGAGACAGAGTCTCAAGCTGTCACCCGTGTAGAGTGCTGTGGCATCACAGCTCACAGCAGCCTCCAACTCCTGGGTTCAAGTGATTCTCTTGCCTGCGCCTCCCAAGTAGCTGGGACCACAGGTACCCACCACAATGCCTGGCTAGTTTTTGGCTGCAGCCGTCATTGTTGTTTGGCAGGCCTGGGCTGGATTCGAACCCACCAGCTCAAGTGTATGTGGCTAGCGCCTTAGCCCCTTGAGCCACAGGCACCAAGCCAGAGATCAAGTTTTGAAATAAACAAAACCACATATGGAAAATCAAAGGTTTGAGGTAAAAATTCCAGCTTCACTCTCTGCTCAAGATAACATGGTTAATAAATTAACTTTCAACAAAGCCAACTTATTTCAAAGGGTTTTTGAGAAGAGTAATAATTAGTATATATAAGCAGTTAAACAGGTCCTGATACATAAGCACTCAAAAAATGCTCCTTGCTGTGATCCCTTAAGATAGCCAAGCCATCTCTCTCTTATACTGACTATATAGCAGTTTTTTAATAGAAAACCTAATGTGCATAAAGGCCTTTACTTCTTGTCTACCAGTGAAGTAACTTATGGATCCTTGATTACTTAATTAGAGGGGCAAAGAGATTATAGTTGAGGATATTAGCTAATAGAGCTATCTCCAATTCTTCCATTTTCCTATTTAACAATATAAGAAACTTAAAATGTAGTATAAATTTCTTCCTATAACTCAATTTTTTTTCTTTTTTTTTTTTGCAGTTTTTGGCTGGGGCTGGGTTTAAACCCGCCACCTCCAGCATATAGGGCAGGCGCCCTACTCCTCTGAGCCACAGGCGCCGCCCCCTATAACTCAATTTCTAAGAGAAACTAGGCAAATATACATGTACAGACACAATATATGGTAAATTCTTCATTGATTAAACAAATTTTTGCTTCAAACTATCTCCCATCATTCTGCTTATTCCACAATTTTCAAGGACTTGACTTTATTTTAAAATTTAGTTCACTATTAAAGAGTACTAAGAAATACCCAAGTTTAATTTTTGGTTTATTTTAATAACAAGATAAAAATGTCAGCTCTTAATTTTTTAATCAATAAAGGAATGGGAAAAAACTTAGTATTTTAAATACTAAAAACAACACCAAAAAAACTATCTAATACTAGATAAATACTGCCATTCACGGTATTTAATGACAAATTTACACTATTACTTTGAGTGAGGTCTACTAGACTTCAGTCAGTAGCAATGTTAGTGTCAAGAAAAAGGAATGTAGGCTCGGTGCCGGTAGCTCAGCGGCTAGGGCACAGGCCACATACACCAGAGCTGGTGGGTTCAAACCCAGCCAGGGCCTGCTAAACAACAATAACAATAACAAAAAAATAGCTGAGAGCTGTGGCGCACACCTGTAGTCCCAGCTACTTGGGAGGCTGAGGCAAGAGAATCGCTTAAGCCCATGAGTTTGAGGTTGCTGTGAGCTGTTGACACACCAC
>CAUYQV010166541.1:0-78815 GCA_963574575.1 Galagoides demidoff
GGTAAGTTTTATACTTCGATATGTTTAATTACTGACTAGTGTCCTTTTCTTTCAGCTTAAAGAATTTCATTTATCACGTTGGTAAAACATGTCTGAGGATGATTGCTAGTGGTAAAGTGTATACTTAAGGGAAGAGTCACATCTTGATGTGTTTGCATTGCTACAAATAATGATAAGCTCCAAATTAACTTTTAATTATTTACTACAAGCAGTTTAGGAATTGAATTAAGAAAATGACTGCAAAGAGGAGAAATCAGAGACTGGAGAGATGTGGATCAATAGGAGCACATGACTGCACCATTGAGGTTTCTCCAGCTGGTTGTAAGAGCCACAGCCATGGCCTGGCTGATCAAAGTAATAAAAAGGCATTATTAAAGTTCCATACCTCCCCACCATGATTCACCTCAGAGGAGGTCCAGGAGAGTTGACACTGGGAGCTAGAAACAGTTACAATTAAAGAGTTAGACTGCGGAGATGCCTGTGGCTCAAAGGAGTAGGGTGCCGGCCCCATATGCTGGACGTGGCAAGTTCAAATGCAGACCCAGCCAAACATTGCAAAAAAAAAAAAGTTAGACAGACTGTTGATTAGAAAGAACACTATCTTCAGGAGAGAGAGCCTCTTGCTAAGGTGGGAGAGACTGTCCTCATTATCCCATTTCTCAATATACCATGGCTAGGCTAACCCCTACAAGTTTCCAGGTGTCTAATAACTCCTTGAGGAATCTGTGTTCATGGTCTGAATAGGGGCCGCTTCTGGTGTTCTGCCTTCAGACTGGGTCACTCTGTTCCAAGCTTTCTTTGTGTTAGAATTATAAATAACTTAAAATGGGTTAAGTAAGAAGTGAATCGGTTAGATTAACGTTGTTTTTTAAGACATTGTTTAATTGGGGAATTCAAGCCCAGCAAGAATTATGATGTAAAAATTTTGGCCTTCAGGCTCGGCGCCTGTGGCTCAATCAGCTAAGGCGCCAGCCACGTACACCTAAGGCGGCGGGTTCGAATCCCCAGCCCGGGCCGCCAAACAACGATGGCTGCAACCAAAAAAAAAAAAAAAAATGGCCGGGAGTTGTGGCGGGTGCCTGTGGTCCCAGCTACTTGGGAGGCTGAGGCAGGAGACTCGCTTGAGCCCAGGAGTTGGAGGCTGCTATGAGCTGTGATGCCATGGCACTCTACCCAGGGGGATAGCTTAAGGCTCCATCTCAAAAAAAAAAAAAAATGTGATGGCCTAAGAAGTAGCTCTCTGTTCCAATCCTACCTCCACATACTTGTTTGTGACACAGACATCCCAACAAGGGTAGTGCAGTGCTGCCTGTCCCTGGGACTCTCCCCTGGGCAAGCCACCAAACTTCTGGACCAACCTTCCACTACACGGAGCACTGAGCCCTCCTGCAGCCCCTCAACGCTGCGCAGCTCTGAGAAGTGATCTAGCATGTTGCCATCCAGGTGCAGTGAGAAGCAGGTACGGTGACAGGTATCTTCACGATCCATGAGTACCTGGTGGATCTCTTGCACCATCTCCTGGGGTGATACCTGCCAAGAAAGCCCAACCACTCTGGTAAGAGGCCACATAGTGGGGAAAGAGGACATATCCCCTTGTACCCAGCCCAAAGCATCAAGAATAAGTACCTAAAGTACTCAGTTTCCCACCTTTTAGCTTTTAACTTCCAGGCCCTGTTTAAACACCATGCCCACCTGCTCCTGCATGTGTGTACAGGACAGAGTATGGCCCCGCTGATTATTCCTGAGCTGAGACTCAGCAGAAGGAAATATTGGCAGCCTTTCCCTAAAAGGCAAATATCTTTTGCTTTCCAGAAGGGGTGCTCTGGGGCCTTGCCTTGTCTCCCAGTTGAGTTACCAGTTTGCAATGCCTCTAGTATGGCTCCATCTGTGGAGACTACCCTTCTGATGGGTTGTAAAATCGCAGGGCAAGAGGCTGGGGGGTGCCAGGACCCCAACACTGCCCAGCCATGAATATTCCTCTCCTCAAACACAGATGGCAGTCCTAGCTGCTAGCTGTCCTTTAGCCATGGGCAATGACCTGAACCTGGACTTGATTCCCATGTCTGCCACACTAGTTGAGTGACCTTGGGAGAGGCACAGGACCCTGGCTTTCCTGCCTACATGGGGCCAGGACACACAGGGGCAAAGCTTGGCTTTCTACTCTCATGCTCTAGGCTCAGGCTCTGGTCCCTAGAACTCCTTTCACCACTATACCTGCAGGGAAAAGGGTTCAATTCCAGGAGCCACAATCTTCACCGAAAAGCCGGTGTCCTGAATGACAATGACTTCCTGTCCAGTGGTCTCATCCCCTGGCTCGGCCTCATCCAGCCCATTTTCCCTAGGTGGTTCAGCCACTCGTTCTTCTTTCTTCAGGCTCTCGGGGCAATCCCCATTCAAGAGCATGACTGATGGTGGCTCTGGGGAGTGAAAAAAACAGAGCTGAGTCAGGTGCACCCAGGTGGTCAGGTGGGTATGTGCCCAGCTGAATGGTGGCTGCGGTCTTCCTAAGCCCCAGCCCTAACCAAGACACCGCAGTCCCACCTCGCCCTTGGCACCTTCAAGGACACTGTCTTCTCATCCTATTCCTTCCCTTCTCACCTGCTGCCCCTCAGCCCACCAGTCTGGAATCCACCTGGGTACACTGCCCAAACCACTCTCCCCAGCATGGCTGAGGGCCAAGACCAAAGGTCTTCTCCAACCCTAACGTTACCTGGCTTCTTTTTTTTTTTTTTGAGACAGAGCCTCAAGCTGCCGCCCTGGGTAGAGTACTATGGCATTACAGCAACCTCCAACTCCTGGGCTTAAGTGGTTCTCTTTTTTTTTTTTTTTTTTTGAGACGGAGCCTTAAGCTATCCCCCTGGGTAGAGTGCCATGGCATGACAGCTCATAGCAACCTCCAACTCCTGAGCTCAAGCGAGTCTCCTGCCTCCACCTCCCAAGTAGCTGGGACCACAGGCGCCCGCCACAACGCCCGGCCATTTTTTGGTTGCAGCCATCATTGTTGCTTGGCGGGCCCGGGCTGGGGATTTGAACCCGCCACCTTAGGTGTACGTGGCTGGTGCCTTAGCCGATTGAGCCACAGGCGCTGAGCCAAAAGCAGATAATTTTCTATAGTTGGTCATAAAAGAGGACGTCAGAGAGATCAGGGAGAAAGATTTGACATACCCTTGCTGGTTTGAAGATGGATTGAGCTGTGTATTCAGGAATAGGAGATGTTCACAGATCTGCTTCTACCTGACAGCCATCAGGGAAATAGGACCTCAATCCTGCAGCCTTAACACTACATTCTGCCAGCAAGAATACGCCTGGAAGCACATTTCTCTGGCATCTACAGAAGAGAACTCAGCCCGGCAACACCTTGATTTCAGCCTTCTAAGACCCTGAGCAGAGATACCCCCAGCTCTGCCATGTTAGACCTTTGCCCTACAAAATTGTGAGTGAATAAGTGGGTGCCATTTTAAGTTCCTAAGTTTTGTGAATGAAAAGTTCAAACTCTGAAATTTGAAGAGGTTTATTCTGAGCCAGATTTGAGGACCATGACCCAGAGCCACATCCAAGGAACCTTGAGCATGTGGCCTTGGGGTGGTGGAGTTCCAGTTTGGTTTTATACATTTCAGGGAGAAAAGAATTAAAGGTAAAGTCATAAATCAATACATGGAAAGCATACATTGGTCCAGCCTGAAAAGGTGGGATATTCCCAAGCAGGAGGTTACAAATCATAAATGGGTTTAGGGGTTCTTTAGTTGACACTTGGCTAGAAGAGTTAGATGCTATCTGAAGAGGAACGTCTGAGCCAAGATAAAGGTCTTCTACCTCTCATGGGATGCTAGCCCAGAATTGGGGTGTAAACCACACTATATTGGGTAAACACTCTGTGCAATGAGACTTTAGCATTCTTA
Organism: Galagoides demidoff; assembly: GCA_963574575.1. Classification (NCBI taxonomy): domain Eukaryota; kingdom Metazoa; phylum Chordata; class Mammalia; order Primates; family Galagidae; genus Galagoides; species Galagoides demidoff. The sequence continues at coordinate 3,900 of CAUYQV010166541.1, forward strand.
GGCATGACTCACCAGGTCGCCTTATAAAGGAATTTTGCATCAGAAGAAACAGGTCAAAGTATGGTCCTTAGTTTGTGAGGATGTGTCCAACAGAAAATGAGTACACTCTTCAAGTAAAAGGAGCAATGAGGATTATAAAATTAGGGACAAGGCCTTGTTTCAATTTCTTAGCTTCCAGGAATATTCACCTGTGGGATCAAGAGTTGCTTTGGCCATGTTTAGCTGCATTTCCTGTCTCTCCTGATTTTCTGTAAACACAGGATGGTGGAGAATTCACAAATTCATTCCCCTCCCGGCCTGCCTCCAGAGCTCACTTTCCCCCTCTTCCATTTCTCCCACACCCACCATCCCGCCACCCCCCCCCCACCACCAGCCACCACGTCCATTCTGTTGTGCCAATGCCAAGCCATTTGGCTCATTTCCCTTCCCGGCAAAGAAAAAAAAAAAAGCAAAGCTCTTGAAATTATTAGGTAATGATATCACTTTAAAAAGCGACACAATATTTTAACAGCATGACGCCACTTAGCTGTGGTTTAATAAAATGTAGAAAGCCCAGAGCCAGGGAAGCTACAGCGGCCTTAGGTGGGGGCAGACAAACAGCTCTCCAAACTCACATCAGGAAAATTACTTTTTCTTCAAATGGAAACTTTTCAATTGCTTTCAAATAGCTGGAGCTGATAGAAATAATTTCCTTAGCACGTTTGCATACGATGCCTGTGTCTTCTCCCCACGGTGCCGGGAGCTTCATTAATAAAGATTGTTGCAAGGTTCTGATGTTGCCAGGCTCTTGTTATTTAGAAAAAGCACCAAACCAAGTCAAGGAGAGTCAATTGATTACTAAATGCAATTCCTGTTCGGTGTCTCCCAGGCAAATTGAGGCCAGTAGGGGAGGGAGCATCCTCACACATGCCCCTGGGAGTGACTAGGCGAGGACAGGGCTGAAATTTCAGCCTGTTCCTCCGCACATTTCCAGGAATCCTTTTAGGACAAAGAGGACTGTCAGGGTGGATCGAGTCTCCCCACTTTACAGCGAGGCAAACAGATGCTCAGGGAAGGAAAAGTGACTTAGGTACAATCACACAGCGAACCAGAGATTGCCATTTAGGGAGGCTAAGCTTTTGTTTTGGGTCCAGCAGAAGGTACTGCATTTTTATAATGGATAGAGAGTTAGGCTTTGATTGTTCTCTTTCTGGGCCTTCCTGTCCATACCCCTGAAATACTCTGTAGAAGTTTGGGATGGAAGATTAATGAGTTCAGCATCTCCAATAATGAGGTTTGGGAGTGCTGGTGGCCACACAGTAGTTTTATACGGACACACAGCAGGACATAAAACACAGGAACTCACAGTGAGAAATGTGTTCCCGTCCCATTTTCCTTCAGTCTCTCTGATCCTGTCAGGCAGAAAGGCCCGCTTGGGTGCAAGTGCAACGTGAAGGCCTCTCGAGGCTCATCAGCTTCTCATTGTTACAAAGAGGCACAGAGCCTTGGAGACCAAGAAAAGTGTTCACACCTCACTCTGTTTATTGTACCTGTTGTATTTATTTTGATGATTATCTATTATTTATGTCAAGTGGTATGGATTTTGCATTTACGTAAAGCTTCCTTTTTAAGTCTTTTTTATTTTTTTAAGTGAGTCTGATTAAAGAAATACATAAAGTATGGCATGAAGCATAAGACATCAGAATGAAGTTAAGATTCACCAGCCTCATTTATGACTCGTGTTCCAGATCAGCAGACTGAAGCCTCCAGTACAGACAGGCCTATTCAAGTGTTGTAAAATATTGTGTATTGGGCTGGTCGTGGTGGCTCAAGCCTGTAATTCTAGCACTCTGGGAGGCAGAGGCAGTGGTTTGGTTGTGCTCAGGAGTTCGAGACCAGCCTGAGCCACAAGATTGTGTCTCTACTAAAAACAAAAGAAAACTAGCTACTCATTGTGGTAGATGCCTGTAGCCTCAGCTCAGCTACTCAGGAGGCTGAGGCAAGAGGATCACTTCAGCCCTAAAGTTTGAGGTTGCTGTGAGCTATGACACTACAGCACTCTACCCAGGTTGACAGAATGAGACTTTAAAACGTTGTGTATTAATAGAAAATGTAAGTTATGATAAGGTCAAGAGATCAGGAAATGACTGGCATTGAAAAGATGGTTTGTTGCTCACAGATCCCAACTGGTAGGGCTGTAAGGGGAAGCCCAGGGTCAGTCAGGAGGTTGAGGGAGGAGAAGCCCAGGCCTGGAGTGTGGTTTCCATGGAAAGAACAGGGTAGGCAGCATAAGCAGGTTTAGTTAGGCTTGGCTGGTTAGAACAATTTCAGGGAGCTTCAGGGCCTAGGGACTGTCTATAGTCCCTGGCCCTGGAGTGATTAGGGAAGGTGAATAATGGCCTGGAGTGTGACAGCCAGATAAAGTATTTGGTTGGGGAGGGTGGACCCTGGATTGGTTGGTTTGCATCTGAACTGGTGCTCACATGGAAGTTGTTTGCTATCTCTAGGAACTGGCCAACCCCGGGGTGGGGTGGGGGAAGCCTTCTAGGGTCAGCAATGCTCAGGTGTCAAAGCATCAGAATACAGAGAGTAAAATGCATGGTTAATACACCAGGGTCAGGTTTCAACTCAAATCTCCCAATCCAGCGGTTAGTTCATCACCTCTGTTGCCGCGTTTGGTAGCCATGGTTCTAAGTGCCCCATGGACATCTCAGCTGTTGGCTGCATACACAGAGGTAGAACTGATGGCTGCAGAGACTCCAGCAAAGCACCTCCTTAGGCAGCCTCCCTTGGGGCCCAGGCCGCTTATTCTGCCTACAGTCCTTTGAGGCATTTCCTTTTGAGGCTCACTCCATTCCTTCAACTAATCTGGACCCATTTATTTATGCCAGAAGTGGAAATGTATGGTGAAAAGTTTATGATCGTAGCAGCTAGCAGCATAAGTCCTTTCACAGAGGAATTTTGTTTGAAAAAACAGCAAGGCAGGCCAGTGAGATTAGGGAGTCCTGTGAGAGACAATGGCTGCAGTCCTCTGCCCATGGCAAAGAGGAAGATTTATTTTGCTCTAGACCAAGAAAGAGAGGACATTCTCACTGAGGGCTTTAGAATTAGGAGTTCTGAGCAGGCTAAACTTTATCTTAAAGGAACTACAGCCCACCCTAAGCACCTGGCTTAACTTAGATGTTTCTGTCCTTGTATCTTCTGCATCTGTGCATCATCTACTTAGTATCTCTAAGCCTCAGTTTTCTCATCTGTCAAATGGGGATGAAATTCAGCTTATTTGCCTCATAGGTCTAATGTAAGAACTGAAGTATAGTCTGGAAATTTTATGAGTAAGACCAGGGCATTGCCCAGAAAAGTTCCAATCCTGATTTTTTTCCCTATGTTTTGGAATAGAGACAGTGTCCCAAATGTCTCCATATACAGGGAAAATGGGAAATAGCTAAATGTACATATATTTTACAAAATATCCATTACAAAATTTTACAAAAAGGTAGAGAACACACGGAATATTGTGTAAAATGTTGTAATGAATATCATTTTCCTTATGTACAGGGACATCTGGGACACCCTATAGTCACCCGGGAGCTTCATTAATAAAGATTGTTTTGACATTCTCATGTTGCCAGGCTCTTGTTATGCTCTCCTGAGTTTCCAGTTAACTAACGTAGCTTTATGAAAAGAACACGAGAGAGAGTGCAACTTTTCCTGTGGTATGTGGGTTTACAGGAGCCTTTAAAAGGCATTGCTTCATGAACAGTGTTGGCAGGCCCTAGGAAGACAGAGCTAACAGCTAATAGAAGACAGAGACTGAAAAAATCAAGCTTCCATTAAACAGAATGCCATGGTATTACATTCTAGAACAGAGGTATGAACAAGTATTGAGTTCTAGAGGAACACATTTATTCCTCTTTGGAAGAGTTAAAGAAAAGCCTCAGGAATGAGTAGAAATTTTTCAGGAGGGAATATATATGAATTTATATCTAACTATATAACATATTTGCATATATGTTTGTAATATAAATATATACAGTTATATGGTTACATATTTATAGATAGTTATAAATATGTATTCTCCTCCTACAATATATACATATGATAGTTTTGTATATATACATATATAAATTTATATATATTTATAGTACATATGTAGTTGTATATAGATATATACATACATATATTATAAAATATTATTTTCAATCGATTCTTTCAATTCTTACTGATATCAAAATATACTGCAAAGGGAAATAACATTCATAGTGAAGTTACTTTAGTGACTATTAATTTGGATCACACTCAAGTTTTTGATATCTGTCTTCTTCAATTAATCAAGAGATAATTCCAGGCTGGGCCCAGTGGCTCATGCCTGTAATCCTAGCACTCTGGGAGGCCGAGGCAAAGGAATCGCTTGAGCTCAGGAGTTAGAGACCAGCATGAGCAAGCATGAGACCCCATCTCTACTCAAAATAGAAAAACTAGTGGAACATGGTAGCAGGCTCCTGTAGTCCTAGCTACTGAGGAGGCTGAGCATTGCTTAAGCCCAAGAGCTTGAGGTTGCTGTGAGCTATGATGCCACAGCACTCAACCCAGGGTGACAGAGTGAGACTCACTCAAAAAAGAGAAAAATTCCACGTGAGCGTTTATTTTTTGCTGACCTTCCTGCCCAAAGTTAAAATACCTCTACTTTTTTTCCTTCTTTTTGTTCCTTTTTCCCCTTTATTTGAATCCGTGCTTTATCTAGGAAAACTGGAAGTAAAATATTCCTTCTGGGATATTCTACCTATCTTAATGTCTTCATGGGAAATAATTAGCCTTCAGATGCATAGCTACTTTTGGGGAAACAAATGAAAACTACCAATGGTCTCTAATCCTGGGCTATGGCATTGTCTGAACCCACTTCTTCAAAGGGTCTCACTTACCTTGGCTGGCCTGTGCTGATGCCATTTCAGTGTCAACCTATTCTAGTCCACACTCTCAAGCTGAATGGCTTAGCTGCTAAGCCATGGCAACTTAGAATATTAAAACTGCTAGGCTGCTGCCGATGGTGGTGATGTGTGACTACCATATTTGAGATACATTCAGTTTGTGTGGGAGAATGCCAAATGCCCCCCTTGCAGGTCACCACAAAGCAGGAATTAGGCCCACTGAAAACAGATGAACCACTCAGCTAAGCCCAGCCAAAGTCAAATCCTGATCTGTTAGTATTATAAGCTGAAAAAGAGAGAGAGAGAGAAAGAAAAAAGAAAGAAAGAAAAGTAGTTATTGTTTTAAGCTACTAGATTTTGCAATGGTTATTATATTAAAAAATTAACCATGTTAGTCATCTGTAGTTGTGTAATAAGTCACACCAAACTTAGTTTAAAACAACAGTATTTATTATATTACAGTTTCTTAGGTTTAGTTTTAGAGCTGTTTGGCTGGGTGGTTCTGACTCAGGGTCTCTTATGAAGTTGTTGTCTCCCAAAGGTTTGACTGAGGCTGGGATCTTCACTCACAAGATTGGCTCACACACATGGCTATTGGTAAGAGGCCTCAGTCTATTGTCATGGAAGACTTTACACAGGACTGCCTGAGCTTCCTTACGGCATGGCAGCTGGCCTCCCTCCAAACCCAGTGATTCAAAAGAAAGAAGAAACCACAGTGCCTTTTATAATTTAGTCTTGGAAGTTACCCACTGTCACTTCTCCATTTTCTATTTGTTAGAGAGTCACTAATGTTTAGCCCAAACTCAAGGGAGCTTAAGGGTGGGCAGTCTTCCTTTTTTGAAAGGATGAGTGTCAAGGAGTCTATGGATGTATTTTAAAACCACACTATTGAAAGAGGCTCACACAGAGGATTGAAGTGTTTACATAGACTTCTTCATAGAGTCCCAACTATACCCTGAGCTGCACTCAAGTCCAGGTCCAGGTCCAGGTTGGCAGCAGTGTGACACACTAAAGGAAAGCAGACATCATAGTTAAACTGACACAGTCACACATAGAATTCCTACTCAAGAGCCTACTAGCTGTGTGACCATGGTCAAGTTACTTACCCTTTCTGAGCTTTAATTTTCCTCATTTTTGAAATGGGATGGATGCCATCTGCCTGATAGGATTATTGAATCACAGTGAGGTGCTAGGTCACTTTAAATTCCTTTATTTCCCCCTGTTCTGCTCTATACACCCACCTCATTTTCCACACAGATGATCATTCTCTAGGATCATGGAGAGAAAGGAAAGCTTTAACAATACTGGAATGATGCAGACACTAGAATAACCATTTGACCATGAAGAAGCCATCTCTGGTCATGTGACCTTAGGCAAGGCACTTGCCCCTTCTGAACCGCAGGCTCCACCTAAGTTAAATTCAGTGTTTAGAAGACACTGTCCCTAAGGGGTCATTTAGCTATATATGGGGCATCTGTTCTTCCAGGCATGCCCTGAGCCCCGATGCTCATCTTTACATTTGACCCTCATATCTGCCCTGAGGCAGCAGGTGGAAATCCAGGCATTGAGAATTGGTGGGACCTTTCCAAGGTTGCCCACCTAGGAAACAATGGAGAAAATGTTAGTCTGAGCCCAGATCAGTAGGGATATTAAGATGCTAAAGATGATTTTTATGGAATTTTAATGATAACTTGCTTTGGGAAATTACAGTTCTTTAAAAATTCCAATCAGGGATCTCATAAGAGCACCAAAAAGTTCTTTCAGGAAGCAATTAAAGGGCCTGTCCCCTGGCGGGAGCACCCATGCTAAATCAACATTTCAGCAGAGTGGTTTTTAGGCCAGGAATTAGAGGAAAAATGAAATCATTCAAGTGGAGGGGAGGAGAAATAAATTCTTTGCAGAGGCCACAGTTGGCTGGGCTGGAACCTATGGGACTTTGGATGGCAGCTGAGCTGTGTCACATTTTGGCTTTGAATCATGGTGGGTGGGGTGGGATCCCAGTTCTGCCCTTGTTTTTCTGGTACTATGTTAAGGAGCTGGGAGGCCTCTTGATTTTGGCGTCTGAGAGTCTGGGTTTGAATCTCAAATCTACCACTTCATTGAATGGCCTTCTGAGTCTGTTTCCTCATCTTTCTTTCTTTTTTTTTTTTTTTGTTTTGAGACAGAGTCTCAAGCTGTCATGAGTGCTATGACATCACTGCTCACAGCAACCTCAAACTCTTGGGCTTAAGATTCTCTTGCCTCCACTTCCCGAGTAGCTGGGACTACAGGCACCTGCCACAACACAGGAAAGCATAATAGACTTATCTCTTGGTGGGTTGTTGGGAGGATTAAATGAGATGGTGCATGCAAATCCTTGAACCCATGGCCTGGCATATGGCCATCTTCAATAAAATAGCTTACCAGCTTAAATAAACAAAAGATATTTGAATAAAGCTTTCTTTGTGGTGTGTGAAAAGCAAAGTCAATAACACAGTTTTAAAAATTAAAGGGGATTTGGGTAAAAAAGTTAATATTTACTGAGGTCCCATGAGAACCAAAATTTTGCATATTATTGCACACAATTGTTTTCAGTAAAGTACCTGGCATATAATATGTGCTCAGTTAAAATTTACTGAATAATTGAATCAAGTGGCAGACCTACTAGGACATCCTACTTAGTCATTTTAATTAAACCAAGCAGGAATTTTTTTCCCACAGAAGTTGGAATTGAAGCCTAGGGAACACTAAAAACCCCTTCACAGGGGCTTATATCTTCTCATTGGTCTCATATATGCCTCACTCATTCAAAACAGATCAGAGTAGCAGCTTTGGCATGGACAATACAGCACATTCTCTTTTTCAGGCCTAGGTCTGCCCCAGAAAAATAAGGAAATAAATGTACCTGGTATAAATTTTCTACTCAATATTAAAGAACAAAGAAAATCATCATTTTGATGTTTTTCTAAGTGATAGCTAATGCTGGAGCCTCAGCTTCCAGGGCAGAGGAAAATCAGAAATCAGTCACCAGTCAGATTCCCTCCTCCAGACCACTGGCCACTCAGGAGACAGGGTGAGGATGGGGGCTGCTCGTTTGCCCACTGTGGTTGCCCACCATCTTTATTATTGCTCCTTGGGGTATGTAGTACCCCTCTTTGGTACTGACCCTCCACCACCTGGGGTGCTTGATAGCTCCAGATAGGCTGCTAAGCACCACCAAGGGGCCTGGCCTGACTGCCAGCTCAGCATAGGGTCCATGACCACTATTTTTAAAACTCTGTGCCTGTTACCTCATCGTAATCCCTGGACCTCAGCACCCAGATTCACATCCTCAGTAAACCACATCAGCACCTGGCGAAGCCCAAGCCAGTGTTCCCATGTATAACCTGTGGACCACCTGCATTTGCATACTCCAGGGCAATAATTTAAAAGAGCAGTCTCAGGCAGTGCCTGTAGCTCAGTGAGTAGAGTGTCAGCCACATACACTGGGGCTGCCGGGTTCAAACCCGGCCCAGGTCTGCTAAAACAACAATGACAACTGCAACAACAACAACAAAAAAAATAGTTGGGCATTATGGCAAGCGTCTGTAGTTTCAGCTACTTGGGAGGCTGAGGCAAGAGAGTCACTGAAGCCCAAGAGTCTGAGGTTGCTGTGAGTTGTGACACCACGGCAACAGCTTGAGATTCTGTCTCAAAAAAACCAAAAAACAAAAAAACAGTTTCCCCAGCCCCATCATAGATATATTAAATAAAAAAATCTGTGTAAGTAGCCCTGGAATCTACCATGGAATCTTCAGCGGCTTCTTATTAGATTTTGAGAATCAAAGCTGCTGATATACCAAGGCCTGTAGACTCTTCTCATGCCTAGAACTCAGAATCTGTTGTGTGCATAGGTGAGAAAAGAAAGGAAGACATGGAGAATTTCTCATTCAGACCACAGGGTTCACTGAAACTCAGGGCCACCTATGCCAGGAGAAGGGAAGAAATAGAAGCCAGGAAAAAGCACGGAGAGACCCCAAGTCTCTTGGATTTTCCACTTCTAACTTTCTGGGTCACCTTAATCAAGGCTCTATGACTTCTCTACATAGTGGTGGAGATTTATTTACCTATGAAATGGAGCTAATTAGGCATTCCCAGAAATTTGGGGAGGACTCCAAGGAGGTTGAGCTGTTGAGGCTGAATTTTTTTATCAATGATGTGCTGAAAATTTATAAATTATGCCAGAACAGGGTCCCACAGATCACAAAGTTTCACATCCATCCATTCACCCATCCATCTACCTATCCACTGCCCCAATCATCCACCTACTCTTTTATCAACTTATCCATCCATCCATTCACTCACCCACTCCTCCATCCATCTATCTATCCATTCATCTAGGCACCTACCCATTCATCTATCATTCATCTATTCACTCATTCATCCATCTACTCATCTACTCATCCATCCATTTACCCACTCATTCATCCATCTGTCTCGCCATCCATCCATCCAGCCATCCCTTTACCCTTTATTCATCCCGCATGTATTGAGTGTCTACTGCATGCCAGATACCTGGACACAATAGTGACTAAGACTTGGCACTTATCCTGATGTACAAGACATCCATTGATCAAGTGACCCCATCAGTGAGTGCACAATATAACATACATGGCCTATGCTGTTTGCACTATATGTGGGTTCCAGTTTAGTTGTTCATTTATGGGACTAAATGAATGGTCACATGCTATAGCTGTTAGGTCTCTGAACAAGTTTGGAGGCTGCCAGGGTTTTGGACGGAGGAAGAGGCAGTAACTATGTAAGCACAGCTCACAGTTTGGGGGGTTTTGAGACTGTACCCTCGTTCAGCCATGTTCTCCTAGCCAGAGATACTCTATCTGCAGTCTGGGCAAGAGTGAGGGGGAATAGACAGCTAATGGCACAGTTGCTTTCCTCAGTAAGGGTATGGTTACAGTCTTTAGCTTCTTAGTGGAGAAAGCAAGGCTTTGGATTCAGCTAGATCTGGATTCAAATCCTGACTTAGTCCCTTGGAACTGTATGAGCCTTGCCTTGGTTTTGACAAACCCAGTGTCAATGGTGGTGAGGAAATCTATTCTGTCTCCAAAAGACACCTCTGGAAAGCCCTTGAGGAAAAGCTGTCCTCCCCTCCCCTCCTGGGATCCTCTTGGAGGGATAGTTGAGCTTCGGGTGGGTTTAAGTGCTGTGAATGGGTCACCATGTACTCCCTGGTGCATGCTATCAGGCCTGGACCTGATGGCCCTGGCAGAGGTATTGACCATTTTGTTACAGAATCTCTCACAGGCTGACCACGTGCCAGAAAGGGAATAGTTCAGATAACAGAGCTGCCTGGACCTAAGCTGGGTCTGGCTTTGCTTTTGGCCTGCAAATGTGAGAACCCAAACATGGTCTGATGTTGTATTTCTGATTATCATCCTTGGAGAATAAGGGGCAAGTTAAAACAAAAACAACCAGATTTAGGACAGCCATTGTGCCTTAAGGAAAGGGATTCTGTTGCTGTTGGAACACTGGCCAGGACTGTGAAGGTCTGCACTCACCCCAGAGCCAGCAATGAGAACATCTGCTGAGCTTCCAGCATGTGCCAGGCTGTGGGTTGAGGGCTTTGACTTGTTTAATCTCATTCCCCTCTAGAACAGGTATGATTGTGATGTCCTCTTTAAAAAAGAGAGACTGAGGCTTGGAGAGATTAAATAGCTCCTAGGGTCATAAAGCCGGGGACAGAACCAGGATCGAACCCAGATGTGACTGATTTCAGCATCCCTGCCCTTCCTCAGGCTTTAGCAGAAGCTGGAAACCACCACCTGCCATCATTCCTGTTTTTCCACATCGTGCTGGCTCAGCCCATCTAGAAGTCTGCATTTACTGGTCTTTCCCTAAGTATCCCCAAGGTCCTCCCATGTTGTGCCTGGCACTGTGCCACTGGCAGGAGGGGATGGACATGCCATGACCCTCCCTTCAGGCAGCTCTGAGCCTAATCCCATGGAATATAGCAGCCTCCCTCGTGTCTACATTTGGATTGGAAAGAAAAGCTTCAACAATAAGGTAGGGGGTCCTGTGTTTTCATTAGTGGACTGACTCGTCTGCTGCTCCTCTCTCTTTTTTAGATTTTGCTAACAGACCAGCATGCCCATCCTAACATGGCACGATGCAGTGGAAATCACAGGCAGCCCGTGGTGGGGGCCAGGCTCTGTCACGTCAGAAGCCCATGCATCTCTGAGTATCTCCAAGACACTACAAGTGTCTCAGTGTTCTTGTCTATGAGAGGGAGGTGATAACAGTGCCTCTCTCACGAGATTGGCTGAGACTCAGATGTCATGGAGGCAAGCACGTGTTCACTGACTCACTCCTTCATCCCATTTTTTTTTTTTATTTGCTCAAAGACATTTATTGAACACCAAAGTGCTAGATGCACTACTGAGCTTTGGGACAGAGCTGTGACCAGCTCTCAGCCAACATGTCTGCTCTTACACAACTTACTTTCTGGTGTGGGGGAAGGACCATGAAGGCATTAGTTAGAAATGATGAATAAATGTGTGTGATCAGCAGGTACTCAGGGACAGGAGACTGGGTGTGGCACCTGTCACAGGTGGCTTGAGACCCTCCCTGAGGAGGTAACCTCAGAGCTGGGCAAGACTTGTGGGTAGTGCATTCCAAGTGGGAGGAACAGCAAGTGAAAAGGGCCTAGGGCTGGAGGTGTTTTGGAAGCAGAAGTGTGCTGTTGCCATATGTTAAGAAATACGTATTTTATCATCATGTCAGGATCCTGGCACAGAGCTCCTAAGACCCTTGGAATTTCCTGAATGAGGTGGGAGAGAGGAGCGTCTTGCTGTTCATCATAAGCCCTTCCACCCATACCTGAGTTTATGCTAATGAGGGACTCTTGGAGAATTGGAGCTGGTCACTGGAGCAGACAACTTGCAATGAAAGGCTTGGGGTGCTCAGCCCTTCCCCAACCTCTAGGGAGAGGGAGGAACCATAAAGTGGGTAAATCTCCAATGGCCAGTGATTTGTCAATCATGTCTATGTTTATGGAACTGCCATAAACCCTCCTAAACCACAGGATTTGGAGCATACTGTGTGTGCCAGGGTGGCGTGCTGGAGAGGACTTGGGGCTGCCCCATCCCCAGACCTTCCCTATGCATCTTTTCCAATTGGCTATTCTTGAGTTATGTCCTTTATAATAAGCCAGTAAGTAATAGTAAGTAATTTCCTGAGTTCTTAGAGCTGTTCTAGCAAATTATTGAAGCAGAAAAGGGGGTTGTATGAATCTCTGATTTATAGCACATTGGTGTGCAGTCAGAAGGAGGCCCAGGCTGGCGACTGGCATCTGAGGTGGGGGCTGTCTTGCGGGACTTAGGCCTGCAGGGTCCCCTTCTTCAGGTAGAAGACAGCAGAACTGAATTGAATCGTAGGACACCTGGTTGGCCTCTGCAGAGAATTGGAGAATGGCTTGGTGTGAAAAAGACACACACGTTTGTGTGTAGAAGTATGTGAACAGAGAAACCATGCTTTCCCCTTAAGAAGACAGGCCTGCTAGGCTGGAATGCCCTGGGTTCCAGGAGGAGGAAGTGGAACTGGTGTCATAGGGACAGGTGACCATCAGCTGGACCCGCCTGTGCTCTCCGTTGCCACCTCAGACATTTTCATTGTATCATCTTTGTTTTCCATCGCAAACCTCCTGCCCGGAGAGGCTGGAGTTCGGGCTTTCTGCATACTTTTTGCTGTATCTGGGAGCGTTTCTAAGAGGGTGTTCCCGCCAGGCAGCACAAGGACGCACCTGCCTGCAGCAATTCTTTATGAAGGAAATGGGAACCTAAGTCGCTTTAAATTTGTTGAAAGTACCTGTTGTAATTACCATGCCACCGTAATGGGAGTTTATGTAATTATTAGTTTGAATGGCTCTGCTTATTATGGTAGGGATTTTTAATTTGCAAAATGCATCACCAGATCCTTGATTGGCTTCCCTTTTGACCGTGACGCTGAGGACATATGTTCATGCATTTTCATGGCTGGAACTCTTCTCTGACAACCACCGTTGCTTGGGAGCAGCAGGTGTCCAAGGGTGGTGGGCATGGTGACGCCCAGGTATGTGGGAAAGGGTGGGCCAGGAGAGGATGCCAGAGGGACCTCTCCCCATAATGGGCTGGCAGGACAGGAGGCAGCCTCTGTTTTCCATGTACGGAAGGAAGATCACATCTCTCATAAAACATTGAGCCCGCCAGGTGGGGCTGGCTAGATGTTTGCCCTGTGGAAGTTTTGGCGTGTATCAAGGCTAGCCAGCCCTGCTCAACCCAATGACTTCTGTGGGTCCAAAGAGAGAAGAGCCCAGGGATCTGATAGGTGACACATGCCCATAGCTCTGGCCCAGCAGAGGAACAATTCTTTCTCTGTCCCCCCATAGATTGGGTTGAATAGCGTCCCCTACTGACAGGCATGCCCCCCTGTGACCTTAGAATGTGACTGTATTTGCAAATAAGGTGTTTACAAATGTAATCGGTTAAAATGAGTTTATCCTGGATTGGGGGGAGCCCCCATCTGATGACTGATGTCTTATAAAAGAGGGACATTTGGAGACACTCAGGGAAGGCCACATGATGGTAGGGACAGCGACTGGAGTAATGCAGCTGAAAGTTGGGCAGGGGTGGGGAGCCTGCTGCCTCGTGATCTCAAGATTGAGAACAATCTCAAGATTGTTCTTTTTTAAGCTCCAAAGGAGGCAAGAAAAGCTTCATTTTTCTCTGCTGCATCCATTTTAATAAAAGGATTTGTTCTATAAAGTTTGGATTTCAGGCGAAAGGCTACATTTAAGGACCGAGAAGGCTGCAGGCTCCCACCCCTGCATGGACCAGCCCTGGCGGCACCTTGACTTCAGACTCCCAGGGAGGGAACAAATGCCTGCTGTTTCAAGCCGCCTGGTGTGTGATGCTCTTGGTGGCCGCCCCAGGAGACTAATCCACACCAGTAGGCTCTGTTGCCGGGGCAGGGGCCATGCTATTTTATTCACTTTCCTAGCACCCAGTAGGTACTACTGGTACTGGTACCACAGGTGTTTCAGTGATTTCTTCTTTTGACGTTTTCTGTCTCACAGTCTCAATCTCTGCCTCTCTGTGTGTCACGGCGCATCACACACAGACACCATTTTTGGGATATGGTCCCCAAAGCGATGTGATGCTTCGCCTGTAAATACTTGAGCCTGCATCTTTAATGAGCAAGGCATTCTCCCACGTAACCAGATGTAGCATGCTCAGAGAGAGAAAGCTGGCCTGACAATTACACTGAGACCAGGAATCCTTTCTTTAATTTTTTTTTTTGTTGTTGTTTGCTTTGTTTTTGGTTTATGTAAGCACTCCAGATATTAATATTATCTCCAGGACATTTTTGGAAATACAGTGGTGCAGAAGTTCTTAACCTGGCCACCTAGTACAATCTCCTGGAGAAAATTACCAAGAAATTACTGACAACCTGGCCCCACCCACATAATTGGTTGTGGGGAGGCAGGGATGGGTTAATCGGCCAGGAGGGAGGGGGCTGGCGGTTTACAAGCTCATCAGGTGATCCTAATGTTTAGTTAGAACTGAGTGCTCTGGGCCAGTGCTTTTCCACAACAGGAGAGAGGTGGGTAATTTTGCGCCTCAGGTAGGGTTGGCAGGTGAAATACAGGAAGCCTCAGGAAACTGGAAACTCAGATTGTAACAATTTTTGCGTATAAGCATGTTCCAAATAGTGCATGGGCATACTTACAATAAGAATTATTTGTTTTTTTTTTTCTCCGAAATTCAAATGTAACTGGGCACACTGTAGTTCTGTTTTCCTCATCTGGCAACCATATACCCAGGGGACCTTTGGCAATGTCTGGAGACATCTTTGTCCAGGTGGCAAAGTGCTCCTGGAACCTAGTAGATAGAGGCCAGGGGTGCTGCACCATCTTACGGTGCCTGGGACCCACACAGCCCCCACAACAGAGAGTGGCCTGGCCCAACATTAGTAGTGCTGAGGTTGAGAGCCACAATCCTCTGTATTTACCTCTATTTTAATGGAACATGGCCAGTCTGAGAAATAATTTACTACATGCACTGGCTGGCCCTGGTCTCGTGGAGGGAAGGACCTTGCTGGGCTCGTGACAGGCTCCCGCCTCAGGAGAGATGGAGTGTCCTCAGGTCCACATCGGGCCAGGTGAGGGCAGGAAGCAATACCAGGGTGAGCAGGTGCACCGGGGCTCGCCTTTCACCCCCACCGCTCACACTGCTGAGAGAGAAGCATTAAACCCAGCAGAAAATGATCTCGGCAAAGGTAGGAAACGAGGAGATTTTTCATCCTAATTTCAGCGGTGCTCGCGGTGCCCTTGTGTGGCACATCCAGTCTTTCATTATTAAAACTGTTCTTAATTAAAGTGGTTTATGACCTTCAAAGGGGCCAGGCCAGAAAGGGCATTGTTTTGTGGTGCTAAGCAGACTTTTTCAGCTCTGAAAACTGTAATGAGGACTCGTCTGTCAGCAGAGCAGTCAGTAATCACCCCTTAACCCTCTGCAGGCCTCTGATCGTGTACACCGCGAGCCATTATTTCATCTCTGCCACCCGGATCTCAGCCAAATGGCAGTGGCCACATTCAAAACGTTTCCTTCAGCCTCTCCACCTCTCCGTCAAAACTTTCACAACACAGTGAAAGGGGTAGAACGGTGGTCAGGGTACCTGGACAATTTAGGGGAGGATTTCACCGTTTCTGAATGAATGACACTGCTCAGCCACTGGGTTCTGGAAGGAGGAACAAATATTAGATGAGACATCAGCCAAAGAACATCTGTCTTTCCTCAGTGCCTGAGAACTACATATATTCTCTCAGGCATTTCTATTACAGAAAGGGGGACGAAATAAGAAGTAGAGATCTGTGAATATTAAGAACCAGAGAAGTAACAATAGCTAAGGTTTATTGAACACTCTTTACAGGATAAAGATGGTTGAAATAAATGTATAAGTCGAGTCACCACTTTAGTACCAACCCTTTCCAGGCAGGCACTGTTGTTATTACCCTGCACTGAAAGACTGATCAACTTCACTGCATTGAGATTTTAATCTTCTTTTGGATAAAGCTTATAGATATTTCCAATAACATAAAATAGGGTATTAGTATTAATCAATTTTAAAAATGCAGTGACCTAACAGAAAAAAACAGCCAAAGTAGATTAATGGAAGAAAAAAACCAATATACAGTAGAAACTATAGTTAATCACCTCCTTATTTAGACCGAATTTTCATAGACCAGATATGAATTACATATACCTATCCATATAGTAGGCCTAATGTTGACCTTACGTTGAACACCTCTGGATATTGACCAGTTTGTTACAGTCCTGTGGGAGGTCAACTTACAGAAGTTGTACTGCATTTGAAATGTTAAAGGTAATGCAAGTTAATTCAGCAAGGTGGTAACTCCAGTGCCCATATTGGAAACATTTAAATATCTGATAATACCAAGTGTTGGTGAGGATACATATAGGATTGCCAATCTAGCAAATAGAAATACACTGTGCTGGGTGGCACCTGTAGCTCAGTGGGTAGGGTGCCAGCCCCATATACCGAGGGTGGCAGTTCAAACCCTTCCCCTGCCAAACTGCAACAACAAAAAAAATAGCCAGGCATTGTAGCAGGTGCCTGTAGTCCCAGCTACTTGGGAGGCTGAGACAAGAGAATCACCTAATCCCAAGAGCTGGAGGTTGCTGTGAGCTGTGATACCACAGCACTCTACCAAGGGTGACAAAGTGAGACTCTGTCTCTACAAAAGAAAAAAAAAAAGGAATACATTGTGCCCAGTTGAATTTGAATTTCAGACAAACAAGGAGTGAATTTTAGTCATAAATGTGTCACAAATATTGACAAATATTGATGTGCTTATATTTTAAAATTATTCCTTATCGATTTGGAATTTAAATTTAGGGGTCTAAGGAACCCAGATGTAGGGAAATGTGAGTTCCTTACATCCATTCAAATGTGTAAGGATCACCAGGGCTCCTGAGATTCTGATTGAGTTAGATCTAGGGTAGAATACAGATGGAAGTCTGTTGGAACCCTCTCTTGCCAGCTAGTGAATTTCTGTAAAATTAGTTGTAAGTACTTGGAAGCTGAAAATCAACATAGTGGACATATTTAACACAGAAATTGGCGAATTACTGCAAGTCAAAATTTGTATTTTATTTTTTTTCCCAGAAGAGCCAGTTGTTAAACATTTGCCAGCACGCGACTGGACCAAACATTTGCCTAAACGAGTTCCCAGGCGATTCATATGCTAGTACCACACGTTGAGGAATTATTTCTGATTTTACATCAGCAGGGCAATTTCTGCAGCAGGTGATCCTTCACAAGTAAAAGCCGAAGTCTCTCAGTGAGCTGGTTTCCATCCTGACTTGCTGGTGATGGTAACTTCAGACAAAAGAATTTACCAAGCTTCAACTTCTTCATCTGTGTATGGGAATAATCACGGCACCAATTTAGAGTGTTTGGGAATAGTTTGGGGGGCAGTTTTTAGAAGGTGACTGCCTTGCTGAGAAGGTGAAGCTAGATCTTATGGGGTTATCCGTCTACTTTCTTTCTTGCTACCTACAGTCTCTTTTCCCCCGTCAGCCAGTGGTTATGAGCACTCTGGCACCAGACCATCTTGGCCCTAGGTGCAAGGTATTAGTCAAGTTACTTAACCTCCTCATGCCTCCATTTCCTCATCTTGACAGGGGATGATGATAGTAAGTGAGGGTTTAAATGACGTGATACAGGTGTATTAGTTTCCAGTAGCTGCTATAACAAAGTGCTACCAAACTGGCAGCTGGAAAGAGCACAGGTTTATTCTCTTATGGAGAATGTGGAGGTTAGAAGTCTACATTCAGTCCTGTAGGGTTAAAATCAAGGTTCCTACTGGAAGCTTCAGGGTAGAATCTGTTCCTTGCCTTTTCGAGCATCTAGCAGCCACCCACGTTCCCTGATTCATAGCCACGTCACTCTAATCTCTGCTTCTGTTCTCTGCTTATCTCTAGCTCTAACCCTCCTATCTCCCTCGTAGGAGGATCCTTGTGATCACAGCCCTGGACTCACCCTGATAATCTAGGATAATCTCCCCATCTCTGGATTCTTAATCACATCTGCAAAGGCCCCTTTGCCATGTAACGTAACATATTCACGGGTTTTGGGGATTAGGATGTGGACATCTTTGGCAGGAGGAAGGACATTATTCAGCCTCCCACACCAGGAAGGCTTATAGGAAGTCCACATTCATGCTACACACTCTTTTAACTCAAGTGTGAGGAGGCCAGGGAATGACGTCCCAGCTCAATTGGAGGGAGCAGTGGTGCTGGTTAAGCATCAGACGGCATCTCTCTGGGCTTCTCACTTAAGTTTGACCAAACTTAAGTTTCGATTTCTTTGAGAAGCCGGCCCTGTTGGCAGAATGTGGATATCCCCAGCCCATGTCCCAATTCCTAGTTTCCTTCATTAGCCTGAATCTTTCAATTATTTTTCTGGAGATATTTTTCAGGACCCAAAGGTCAAATATTATGAAAATGTTAAGTTGACCAAATGTAGATCCTACATACCTTGTTCCGTTTACACAGTGTCCATTCCTGTCCAGATGTTTTCCAAGAAGAATATTCTTCTTTGGGGGGTACAAAGGATAAGAAAAAAGGACATTTTTGTATAAAGTCCAAACTAAATTTCTTTATGGAATCTTACGATGAAAACAAAAATCACATTGTGAACCTAAAGCTAAAATAGGATGGAGCCTGAATTGAGCTTCAAGGATGTGTAAGGAGTGGCGGATTTCATCGGAAAACAGACAGACACCATGCAGATCCTAAAGAAATTACCACTGGCTTTCTGTCTCTGTTCTCCTCCTGCCCCATGAGGCCATCAACAAGGCCATCAAGTTTAGGATGAGAGGAACTAAGGGCTTATGAAACCCTTTTATCTATATTAGTTTACTTAGTTATTGTCACTCATTTTGCAATAAATATCCTGGGGCTAAAAGGAGTTGTGATTTATCCATAGTCACACTGAGAGCTGTGTGGAAGGAGGTGACTCCACTCTGGTAGACTTCACATTACCCTCAGCTCTGTGCCTCTCCAAAATGCCATTTTTCTTTTACTTTTCCCCAAATTATTACATGAAAGCTGCAAATATGGAACGGTGACAACATGATCTTCAAACATATTCCCCAAATGTAGCTATAAATACATTCTACTTGCCATTAAACTATGTGCATCTCCACCTCCTTTTTTTTTTTTTTCCCTTGCCTTTTCGAGTGTTAATCAGATGCATGCCTTTCATAGAGCAGTCATATCTCGGAAACTTCTAGGTTCTCATGAAGTGTTTGGGGAGTTGAGAAGTGGCCTGGTTTCCCTGAAAGAGTTTTTAACTTCACAGAGCTACAGCCCCACCTCTTCTATCATCCTGTCAGTGTTGATCAACCCTGACACAGCGAAAACGCCAAACATCCCTTTGATTTAATCAGGCCCTTTTATGCAGAATTGAAGCCAAGAGCCTCCTCTTCCCAACGGCACCAAGGCGATTCCTGGAACGTGAAGATCAATGGTGTAGATAGACCGTTGACAAAGTGTTGCCATGAGCCCATCAGACAGGCTGGGAACCTGCAATTGTGGTCAAGGGCCCCCTCCCAAGATGAGAAGACAGCAGGGCAGAGAAAAAACAAAGAAAAGAAAAGCCACCTCCTCTGGGCTTCCTGCTTGTCACTGCTGAGGGTAGTCCTGCAAGGAAGCAATACAGTTTGAGAAATGTATTTCCCAAGAAGATTTTCCTAACCTCTGGTAACAGTATCCATCATCTCCTCTCCCCAAGAATATTGAACCCTTTTCCTTTTGGGCACAGTATGTTCTATTTTATTTAGCATCCCTTAATAAAACTCATATCAAAGAGCATGTTGAGCATTAGTCGTTGCATTTAATCATCTCTCAAAAGCTCATTAGGTAAGTACTATCTTTTTGTTGTTGTTGTTATTCCACATTTAACCTTTGTGGGAACTAAAGTACTTGCTTTTGCTTCTCAAGTTACCCAATGGCAGGGCCAAAATCTACACTCAAGTGCTGGGACAGAAATCCTTAAATCCCATGTTGGACTGTATTTGTTTGACTTGTAAGCTCTCCCCTTACTCTCTCTAACTTCCTCTGTCAAGTAGAATTAGTTTCAATTGCTTCTAGTAGAAACTCCACATAACAGTAACTTATGTAAGGTACAAGTTTATCTTGCTCTGATGTAAAAGAGATCTAGAAACAGGCAGTCCTCAGTTAGCATGGGAGCTCCAAGAATATACTGAGGGCTTAGAGCTCTGCTTCAAAACTCTTTATGCATGGCTCCTATCCTCATGGAGCAAAATAGCCTCTGAAGATCCAGCCAACACATCTATGTTCCAGGTGGTAAGATGAATAAAGGGGCAAAGAAGGATGCACTCTTTTTCTTTAATAAGACTTCCTAGAGGTACCACAGTATAGAGGTACTCATGTATTACTGACTAAAACAAAGTCACACCCGCTCTTTACATTTCCATCCTTGGCAAGGTCCATACCTCATCAAGACTGAGCTGCTGTGATAGTTGCCTAACTTTTCTGCCTGACTCCAGTCCCTTTCTGTTCTAATTCTTACCCTATACTGCTATCAGGACAGTTTTCTTTGAATAATGCTTTGTCATCCCAGACCACTGATCTGAAGCCTTCGGTTGGTCTTCTTTATCTGTAAGATTAAATTCCATTTCCTGCCCATAATGACTGCTCACTTTCCTCTTGTGTGGCATAGATATCCCCTTTCTGCTATTCATGCCATTTGCTCTGACCAGATCTTCTTGGTCTCCAGTGGGTCTAAATCCCTTGTTTTCTTTAATATTCTTTTCTAAATCTGCCTTATTCAGTCATTCATTCACCAGACAATGTTGTTTATTGTGATTTGGTAAGCACTCAGAACCCTGCCCAACAGAGAATCAAAAGTGCCTGTTATTATTGCTAAGAGTCATTACAGTGAACGTAGCATTGATATGTATATCCTGTTTCTCAACATTTGGACTAGGCATTGTATCATTCCCTTCTCAGTGGCCTAGACATTAGGACATGAGAAGTGAGGGATTTTATTGATAATGATAATGGGTGGATATTGTCTTGAGTGAGACATACTCCTTTTTATTTGATAGAGCTTATCTTTGGGACTCCAGCCAGGGATCTGAGCTCGATATGGTCTTCTAATCCTTGGGAAATAATTGCCTCCATTCTAGTCCTGAATTTAGAAAGTGTTAATAAGATAGGATGAAGTTTTATTCATTTACAATTGCATTATGTCTTGCTAATCATAATATGTGAGTTAACATTTGGAAATGTATTTGTATGTGTATGAGAGCTGGTACAACTTTAAAAAGACTCCTGTGAATCGAATCTACATGTTTATCTAAGCACATTTTAGGCACCCTCATCAGTCAGTAGAGGTTAGGTCATGCTGCCACGTCAAACCACCCCCAAATCCAAAGAGCTTAATGCAGCAAAGGTTTCACCTTTGCTGACGTCACTTATCTGTTGTGGGTGGGAGGTGGGGCTGATCGGAGGCAACAGAGCGGTTATCATTCTCAGCATTGCCAAGTCACTGGATGAGAGAAAATGAATGCTCTGGAGGGTTCTACACTAGCTTTAAACAGATTATACAAAGAAACAGAACAAATCCGAAGGTCTGAACCATGAAAGACCTTGAATCTTGAGCAATCTTGAGAAAGAATAATTGTGAACAAGAACAAAGCTGGTGGCGTCACATTTCCTGATTACAAATTTTGTTACAGAGCAATAGTAATGAAAACAGTATATGATGCTAACGTAAAAACAAATACGTAGACCAATACAACAGAATGGAGAACTCAGAAATAAATTTACACATCTATGGTCAATTGACCTTCAAGAACATATTGGGGGTGGGGAAGAGATAATCTCTTCAATAAATAGTATTGGAATGACTCCATCTCCACAGGCAGAAGAATGAAATTGGCCCCTATACCACACACAAAAATTCACTCAAACTGGACATAAATGTAAGACTTGAAACCACAAAAATCCTAGAAAAATCATAGAAGTAAAGGTCTTTGATGTTGATCTTAGCAATGAATTTTTAGACATGACACCAAAAAACACAGGCAAGAAAAGCAAGAATGAATGAGTAACGCTATGTCAAATGAGAATGCTTCTGCACAGAAAAGGAAACCATCAACTAGAAGGAAACACAACCTATGGAATGGGAGAAAATATTTGCAACTCATGTATCTGATAAGTGGTTAATATCAAAAATATATAAGGAAATCATAGAGCTCAATACAAAGAAAAAACAATTAAAAATGAACAAAAAACTCACAGAGACATTTTCTTCCCCAAAGAAGACGTGCAAATGTGCTCAACATCACTAATCATTCAAGGAACCCCAAACAGCATTCTTAGCATAATGAGCTACCACCCCACACCTGTTAGGATTACCAAAAAGTCAAACAACAACAAGTGTTGGTGAGGATGTGGAGATAAGAAAACCCTAACGCACTGTTGGTAGGAATGTAGATTTATACAGCCATATGGGAAACAGTATGGAGGTCTCTCAAAAAATTATAACTGAAACTACTGAGTGATCCAATA
Organism: Galagoides demidoff; assembly: GCA_963574575.1. Taxonomy (NCBI): domain Eukaryota; kingdom Metazoa; phylum Chordata; class Mammalia; order Primates; family Galagidae; genus Galagoides; species Galagoides demidoff. The sequence continues at coordinate 26,440 of CAUYQV010166541.1, forward strand.
ATCCCACTTCTGGGTATATATCCAAAGTAAGTAAGGAATGTCTGCACTTCCACGTTCATTGTGGCATTCTTCACAATAGCCACGGTATGGAAATAGCCTAAGTGTTCATAGATGGGTGAATGGATAAATCGGCAAAATATTGTTCACTCTTATAAAAAGAAGGGAATTCTTCCATTTTAGACAACCTGGGTGGATCTGGACATTATGCTAAAGTGAAATAGGCCAGACACAGAAAATGGGTGATCTCACTTGTATGTAGAGCCTAGAACATCAAGCCGATAGACACAGGATGCGATGACGGGTGCCTTGAGCTGGGGTGTGGGGTGGGAAAATGGCAAGTTATTGCCTACAGAGTACAAACTTGCAGTTATAAGATGATAACTTCTGGAAACCTAATGTACAACCTCATAGTATGGTGACTATAGTTAATAAGGTACTGTATACATGAAATTTGCTAAGAAAGTAGATCTCAAGGGTTCTTACCTCAAAAAAAGCTAACTATGTGAGGTGATGGATGTGTTAATTAGCCTGATTATGGCAGTCATTGCACAATGCATAGTATATGAAAACCTCCTGTTCTGCATTTGAAATATATACAAATTTTATCTTTCAACTATACTTCAATAAAACTGGGGAGGGGAGGAGCCAGTTAGCGTGGAAGTAGCTTCACCTTGGCCAGACCTAACCCGCAGCCACACCTTCACCTACAGCAGCACCAAGAAATATCATTCCATTAAGTGGTAAGAAGGTGAGAAGTCCTACATGTTTCTGCCACAATGCTTCAAAAGAGATTTCTATTAAAAGCCAGCATCGTGATTGATGTGAGAACCACTGTGTCCCTAGACTCTGCCTCAGCTCTGAGTTAGGCAGACTCTACTTTTGCCTCTGAGTGGGGATGTTTTCTGCCTTCCTGGGTACGGTGGCCACTCCAAGTGGGCTGGGTGTGGAGGCCAGACTCTCCTTATTCTTCTTTGGAGAGCTGAGTGTGTTACCTTGCTGATTTTCATCTACCTTCCTCTCCTTCCCCAGCTCACATCTCTGTAAATCAGCTCGTCCCTGAGAGGCCACTCCAGAAGACCCAGGTGTGGTCCACATGGCTGTGAAATGTTGCAGCCCAGGGGTGACACTTTGCTCTTCACGTAGCCCCCAGGGGTCCGCTACCCCGACACTTTGCTCTTCACCTAGTAGTTACTCCTTATTCTGTCGTGCTTTCTTTAGCATTTCTAACTCTTTATTTGGATTCACTCTATTTTATTAAAAATTAACATACATCAAGAAAAGTGCACAAATTGTACATATCTAGCTCAGTGAGTTTATGCACACTGAATATACTCAGGAAACAAAACATTACCAGCCCTCTGGAATCCTCGTTCACACCTCCACCAACCACTACCATCTCCTATCTTAAAACAGCTTTTGTTCTGAACAAATCACTAAGGATTTATTTTCTCCAGCTTCCAACTGATTGAAATGACCTGGTTAATTATCTCTCATTCTAAATTAGGGGTCAATAAATGGTGGTCCTGGTTTAAATCCAGGTGCCACCTGTTTTTATAAATTAAGTTTGATGGGAAGGCGGCCATGACGCTCATTCATAGATTGTCAATGGATGCTTTTCTGCTAACAACAGCGGAGTTCAGTAGTTGCAACAGAGGCCATCTGGCCGGCAAAGCCAAAGATATTTACTATTTGACCTTTTACAAAAAAAGTTTGCTGGCCCTTGCACTAGACCAGAAGTCTGCAAGTTTTTTGGATCTAACAATTCATAAAAATGAGTATAGTTCACCGTATGAATATTTATTTATAAAATATATACATTGTATAATGAAATCGTGTCCCTTGATTCCTTTTTGATATGACCCTACTAGTTTTTGATAGGTTCCTTGCTATCTGGTATGACAAAATGTTCTGGGCTCATTTTATACATTGCTTAACCCAGTATTGGAATCTATCGTGTCTCCAAGAAGCCCTGATTTCTTTTAGTAAGAAATGTGCCTGCCTGCTGGCTATATTGGGGTTCTCCTGTTGTGAAGTCTACCACATGACCTGTTTCTTTCGGCCACCTTCCACCCAGAGGCTGGCAGCACACAGTGTTAGGGGGCTGATGGCCAGTCCTCACCCCCTTGTATCTTGACATTCACAGAGACACATCATAAGCTACAACGTTATCTATCTTCCAATTTTGTGCGTGGGTCACTCTATTTTTTTGTGTGAGGATTTTGGAAGAATCAGAAGCTCTGCAGCCACAGTATTTCCAGAATTCTGAATGACATTAAGCACAGGTTTCTGATGGGGCCCTGAAACCCCTGAGGGGAAGTAGTTTACTCACGGTTACTTATCTGGGATTAAAACCAAGGCAGGCTTCTCTCTTGACTATAATGGCTCATTCCTGCCACATATACAGAACACTCTCCAGGTTTTAACCTCAAGAAACTTCTACTTGCTAATGACAATTCCAACCTTGACCCAAGAGCTGCTCAAGAGGAAATAAGATAGAAACACTGCCCCCCGAGTGATTTTATACTTTGTAAAGAAGACAGACTTTGGAACAGTCATTTCAAAGTAGTACCTGCCAATTGTAATGAGAGAGAACACAGAATTTGGACCTGGATCACATATGTGGAGCTCTTTCTTTTTTTTTAAATTTTATGTTTTTTATTTTCTTAATAAATTATTATTATTATTTGAGATGGAGTCTTACTCTGTCACCTTGGGTAAAGTGCCCTGGTGTCATGGCTCACAGCAACCTCAAACTCCTGGGCTCAAGCGATCCTCCTGCCTCAGCCTCCTGAGTAGCTGGGACTACAGGCACCTGCCACAATGCTCCTGGCTAGTTTTTTTCTATTTTTAGTAGAAATGGAGGTCTCACTCTTGCTCAAGCTGGTCTCAAACTCTTGAGCTCAAGCAATCCACCCACCTCAGTCTCCCAGAGTGCCCAGCCTATTTTTATGCTTTTTACAGTTGACTAAAAAGGCAATAAGCAATAGTCCTAGCAAAATCTTGCATGACTTCCGTGACTGTTTAGCCATGTTTGTATATGCCTTGAGTCCGTTTTCAGATTGGCAGGCATTCATTTTTCATGCTAGGATTGGTTGGACCATAATATGCAAGTGCAATACCATTATCAAGTGTGTGTTATCAGCACACACTAGACCACATATCCTGAGCTATTTTATACCTAGATACTTCTTCCTGGACCACCTCGTCCCATAAGGAGACCTTTCTGTCCTAACTTTCTATGTGTCTGTATCAAGGGAGGTCTCCTGTGTGAGCTGGCATGGCTGTGTGCCTTCCCCCTCTAGGGAGTTACCTTCTCAGCTCCCTTGTGCAGATGTCCATCAGTCAACACATTTATTGAGTGCCTACTATGGGCCAGGCACTGTACTGCCTCTGGGGATAGAACAGTGAACCAAAATCACCAAAGGTTTTTCCTCAGGGAGTTTATATCCAAGTGGCCAGGGCAAAAGGCCTCAGGACACATCTCTGAGCTAACTGTGAGCCAGGACAGGTCATGCCCTCACAGAATGCCTCATCATCTCACAGGAAATGATAGCACATCTGGAAGTTCTTTGCAGGAGGAAGAAGGTAGAGTTCATACAGGGGATATGTATGGGTGGAGATGATGTGCTGGGTCTGGAGAACTTAGATCTCAGGAGATGGCAAGGATTAAAAAAAAAAGAGTCAATTTGACTTTTTCCTCCAAGGGCCAATTATCTATCATTCTGGGGTGTTAAGTTTATTATGCTATGAAATCATTATGTTTTAAGGAAAGCAAAGAATTAGAAACAGCATCATAAGTTAGACCAATGGCAATGCTCTATCTCTCACGACTTTGGATAAATCACTTAATCAAACTCTTTGAGCCAGTAAAATGAAGATAATGTTCCCTACTGTAGGTCACAGCCAGAAGAGAGTGTATATGAAGGGCCATTCTACACCATTTTGGGTTTGTTACTTTTGTTATTGTCATAGTGCTGTGATAGTTAATTTATGTGTCACCTTAATTGAGTCATTGGGTGCCCAGGTGTTTGATCAAATGTTATATGGTCTGTTCCCATTAGAGTGTTTTTGGATGAAATTAACATCTATATGGATAGAATAATGCAGATCACCCTTTGTAATGTGGAGGGATGTCCTCCAATCTGGTGAAGGCCTGCATAAAACCAAAAGGCTGGACTTCCCCTGAATGAGAGAGAATCCATCCACCTGACCTGTTGCAAGCTGGAATACTGGCTTTTCCTGTCTTCAGACTCAAACTGAATCATTGCTTTTTCCTCGGTCTCAAGCCTACCTGCCTTCAGATTAGAACTACACCATCAATCCTCCTGGGTCTCTGGATTGCTAACTCACCCCGCAGCTCCTGGAACTTGTCAGCCTCCATGACTGTGAGCCAATTCCTTATAATAAATATATAGCTCCTATCTCTTCTGATCCTCTGCAGAATTCTGAGTAATACAGTTGCTAAGTGGACTCCTAGAATAAATGTTATTTCCATGGGTTAGAAACGGAAAACAAATGATTCCAGAATCAGCCTTACAACTAGACAACATAGCTGACCATCGATAGTGTGTGATCCGAACCTGTGGTGGACAGGTTTCTCTGCTTTGAAATCTGCCTCTCATTATCTTTCCAGTACCCGAGAATCCGCCATTCATTCCATCCACCATCCATTTCCTCTTAAAATGACAATACTTTGGGGGGAAGAGAAAGCACAGTGGACTTTATGGCTAATCTCCTTAGCTAACTAAGCAAGAGGAACTCTACTACAGGAAAGCTGAATAAGAAAAGATATCCAGAGAATCAGGCAAGGCACAGGTGGTAGCTGACCAGGAAAGTGCCCTGCTCACTGTGTGACCCTTCACTGTTTCAACACTTGCCTACCTTGAACTAGTGCTTTGGTGACCTCCCACGGAAGCTGCGTTTTGTTCTCAGCCTCTCCACTCTGGAGGGTGTTTGTCACCTTCCTGGGCACCATTCGCCCTTGGCTCTTTGTGTTCCCCAGTAGAAGACAAGGTTAATCCTGTCTTCAAGACCAGCTTTCAATGCTTGAAGGAGTTTGTGCAAACTATGATTTCCCCAGCTCTTTGCACAGACAAAAACAAGGCTCTGTATGAGTCACCCTTCCCGTTGGGTCCTATATATATATACAGAAAGTGTGAAAATGGATGAAACATGCCTGCCTGGCAGGGTCTCAAACATTTCAGCTGGCCTGAGAGGCATCCAGGGTATGTGGGAGCAGGGTACAGAGTCAGGTGACTATCTCCTATGAAGAGACAGGGCTAAAAATATTGTTTTCTGCTTTATGATATTGACAGATGTAACTGCCTATATTTAGGAGTGGTGGAAAGAACTTGACTCATTCTTATAAATAATGGGCATGAAAGAAGCAGAACGTTGGGAAACATATGAATGGATTCTAAGCTCTGCCTGTTGATTGAAACCTCCCATCTTGGAGGGCTTCCCATTTGGGTCCCCCCAGCCCCCGCTGCCAGAGGTTTTGTTCCCTCTCTTCTTTGCTTATCATTCTTATCAATCTCTGTTCCTGTCACTTAAAAATAAATAAATAAAACTGCATGTCTTTGATGATTAAGACAAATAAGATCTGCATCATGACTGAACACTATTCCCTGACCACTGCTCATCAACTTACTATTTTCTAAGACATTGTTTCCTTCAAACTCACTGCAGTGTGTGTGGTTTGCAGTTTCGTGCGTGTGGCTCTTTGTTCTTTTGGAGAGAAGATGGTCCTTTCACTAGAATTATGTTCCATGCACACGGAGCCTAGCCAGCCTTAATCATGACGGAATTTCCTATGCCTTGCACTTAGTAGGGCTCAGAATGTAATGCTTCCTGAATGAGCTCTGGGGTCAAGCAGACTTGTATTTCAATTGTCAGTTCACCTGCTGACTGTAAAACCTCAGTTACATCAGTTTAACAACCTTAAAAGCTAATTTCCTCGCTTGTAAAGGAGGGACCAGGGTAGTATCTGCATCAAAGAGTTATAATGCAGAGGAAATGAAATAATGGCTATGAAGGGACCAATCCAGCAGGAATAAATTCTTAATCATTTTTTTCCTCTATGGCTATTCTCTTACATCCAATGTGCAGCAGGTAACGCCAGACACAGTTCTGTTTAGCTTTCCGTGTATCTGGGGTGTCAGTGCAGTGGGAAGGCACAGAGAAGTAGAGTCTCATGAGCAACTTGATAAAGTCAATTTCCCTTCATAGAGAGAAACACACCCGTTTCAAAGTGATGTATCCTTAGCTCACATCTTATCTTTAGTTGGAGCATTTCATTAATCATAAGTATTTATGTAGAGGAAGTGAACTATTTACAAGCAAAGAACCAAAACTACTCCCCCCAAAAAGTTGTCTTTCTTTCTTTTTTTAATAAGTTAAGTCAAAATAGCAACAACAAAAGTGCCTTTGATCCCTCTGTTGGTTAGTAGTTAATAAATCATGGCACATAATTATGCTGATAAATTCCAACAGCCTAGCTGACTCCTCTTTCCCGGCGCTGGCTTGGTAGGGCCCTGATGAATCGATCTCGACTTTGTGACTGCTTCACTATCCTGCACAGAATCTGCTTTGTTCCGCTACTGCAGTGGGCTGGGGCAATACATCACCCGGGCTCCTCAGCCTTCCTCCATGTCATTAGAGCAACAGCTGGTTCTGATAATGCATTAATGCCATACATCACAGGGCTGGGAGCCTGGCTGCTACATTACTCAGCAGCTAAAGTGATAGAGACAGAAAAACCCAGTGTGCTGATAACTCCAGAGCTGGGTTTTGTTGCACAATTGGGTGCAGTTTTTCTTGGCACATGAAACGTCAGGGTCCAGATTTCCCCCCCTTGACAATCTGTTTGCACATGCTCTGGTGGGTTGGCTCCTCCTGTATCAGTCTGTTGGTCTTTCCAGGAGTCCAGGAAGTTGCATTTTCTGTGATCAGTTCTGGCCCCAGTGTTATAGTCTCTGCCCTTGCCCGTGTCTGAGGCCCTTCTAGCATAAGTGAAGGTACATGCCAGAGTGCTTGGGTCCAGGCTCTACAAGTTGCTGGTCATTCTATGGTGGGCGGGGCAGTTGCAGGATTCAGTGAGATTATGAACAGCAAGGGCTTCGTGCATAGTGACAACTCAGTCAAGATAATTAATATTTATTATTGCAGGGACAGGAAAAAGTGTTTGGGCTTTCTATGGCCTTGGGTGTGGGGCAAGATGAAGTTGTCTAGATTCCTTCCCATGGAAAGGCACTTCGTGCTCCTGGACAGCCACAACTGTTTTCAGAGAAATCACGCTTAGGAACTGTGGCCTGGCGTGTGCTACTTTTATTCCACTGGGGATGAAGGTGCACACGACCTTTCCTTTGTGTGGACTCCAGATTGCGGATCACAGACTGCTTTGTGTAACTTGGCTCCCTGGCCACCAGCAGTGAGGGTGGCCCTCCTGTGTTTCCAAGCCCACCACCCACATGTGAGCTGAATAAAGCACGTGACTCCTGTCCTCCCAGTCTGACTGACTTAGAACACTGCCATTACGATCATTATATTCTATCCCACCATTTACCAAATTAGGTATCCCAGGAGATTTCAAGTAACAAGTAGCCTCCAAGAGAAAATCAAAACCAACTAAACAAAGGAATGAAACCCCAGAGTTCAGAGTTCTGTGGGCACATAAGGGAGAAAAAGCTTGGTCGGAAATCCCATGCGGGTTCTCTTCCTACAGAACTCAGTTTCTAAGATGCTAAAATAACTCACATTTATCCTAGAGAAGATGGAACACTGATTCCCAAACTATTCGACTTCAGAATCCTTTTTTATTCCCCACTAGGGTGGCAGGGCAGAGTGAGTGATGTTCCTTGAAATATCATTAAGACATTTCCGGGTAGGTCTAATTCCCTTGTTAAGATCCTTGAGGTAGGCTGAGTGCCCATAGCTCAGTGGTTAGGATGTTGGCCACATGCTCTGAGGCTGGTGGGTTCAAATCCCATCTTACTCTGCTAAACCAAAGCAAACAAACAAAAAAATGCTGGGCGTTGTGGTGAGCATTGTTCCAGCTACTTGGGAGGCTGAGGCAAGAGAATCACTTGAGCCCAACACTTTGAGGTTGCTGTGAGCTATGACACCAGGGCACTCTACCAAGGATGACAAAGTGAGACTCTGTTTCAATAAAAAATAATGAAAAGATCCTTGAGGTCTCGATCAAGGTGTTACACCAAATTAGATGCAGTGGTGGGGCTAGAACTCAGAAAGTTCAGATTTTTTCTTCTTCCTCCTACTCCTGAAATTCTCAGTGTGATCTCTTGTGATCCCCCTGTACCAAGATCACCTGGGGAGGGGCTGGGAGGGACACAGACTCAGTGCATCAGAATCTCTGGTTTCAGAGCTCTGGAATCTGCATGGTGACAAGTCTTCCAAGTGACTTTCTTGTAAGCCGAAGTCTGGAAACCATTGCACTAGAACACGCTTCTCTGCAGCTGAGTGGTGAAGGCAGCACGAAGGTTATTGCACCTTCTGAAAACTCCAGTGACTTTGGGAAATAGTCAATGCTGGCCCCCCACGGCCCTTTTGCAAGCCCCATGATGCTGGAGGAGGTCTGCCTCTTAGGAGAACACTGGAGACGTCCTTGGGTTTTCACAGGCCAGCCTGCCACGCTGAGGCCTCTAGAGAGACCTTTTTTCCTTGCCCTCTGTGGTCAACGTGGGAACCACCACGTCACTGTTATCCCTGGCAATACCGCTCCTCCGAGGAAATGTATGTGTGTGGGGGGAGATTAGTTTGAAATGGAGAGACACGTACTCCTCGGCCCTGCCAACTCACTCTGGAGAGAGCATGACAATGCTTTGGTTTCCATGGCGACCAGGTGACTGTAAGCTCACCTTTGGCCCTGGAAACAGCCTCCAGCTTCTGGGAACAAGTACAAAGCTGCTGCTTATTATGAGAAAGGAGAACACCAACGGAGAAGAGAAAACCAAGTAGAGTCTGGGAAATCGACTCAGCTCTCCCTTCTGAACTGCAAGGAAAGTTAGAAGGGGCCCCACAAACAAAGATACAGGAGGTCAGGCTGGACCTCCAGTCAAGAGAGGTGGACGTGATGCAGGCAACAACTACCGCACCGTCCTCATCTGTCCTAGGGGCCACCACTGACAGGGTGAGCCCCTGCTCTAGGTCAGCCCTAATATTTTTGGCTCTTTTAAAATAGGCATTGAGTAGAACTTTACAACCTTACAGGCTTGGATAGGTTTTTAGATATTCCTTTATTTTCCGTGGAAGTTCACATTCCATGATTTTCAGAAATTGCCCTAATTACTTCAACTCTGCCCTCATCAGGGTACTTCCTTCCCCTCTCATATAACTGGGCCTGATGGAGAGCACCTAACCTCTCCATCTTTGAGAGTCAGCTTTGTATTGGGGAATAATTTGGGTTTGCAGGAACGTCTCCAAGTTAGCACAGAGAGTTCCTGTAGTCCTTTCACTCCAGTTTTCCCGTTGTGAACACGGCCAGGTGCATTTGTCATAACTAAGAGACCGACACTGGTGTGTTACTATTAACGTCATACTTTATTTGGATTTCACAGACTCTTTTCTTTCTCATTTAGGACCTGTTTCTATTCCAGAATCTAAGCCAGGATATCACGCTGCATTTAGTTGTCAAATCTTCCTGGTCTCCTCTGGTCTGTGACAAAGTGTCCATGTTTCCCTTTATCAAATGACTTGGACAGTTTTGAAGAGTACCAGTCAGGCATCCTGTACAGCATCCCTCGATCTGGAGTTTGTCTGGTGTGCTTCTGATGACTAGCTGGGGGGTTGAGGCTTCAGAAAGAGTACCAGGGCCCTTTTTGTCATATGGTACTGGGGAGGGCGCCCGGGCGCCCACCCCAAGCTATTTCCCAGGGTGATAACCTTGACCTCACTGCTGCGGTGGTGGTGGCCAGCATCCCTGCTTCAAAGTTACTATAAACATACTCTATTCTTTGTTACTAAGTGGACAAGTTAGAGCATGAAGAGAGTTACTAAGGCTCCCTCCCACCCTCTCCCCTATTTTTAAAGAAGCATGGGGAGATGGTTTTACTGCAAATGGAAATATACTTTAATAGGGACAACAATTTTCTCTTGGGACAGGTAAGATTAACACCAAGAGCTTCTAATTAAAACTCCTTTACCTGTCTGAGGTGGGCTCCAAGGATGTCCCTGCTCAGTTCTTATGGAAACACCAGCACATTTCTGGATTGGAGGGTTTTCTCCTGGTCTGGCCAACATGAGACATTGCTGTGATGTGAAATGGATCTTTTCGAGAGTGAAAGACACACTCAGATTTTAACACAGCCCTCTTGACAGTCACTGGCAACAGTCAAAATTTGTTATTTTGTTAATTCCCTCTGTTTAACCTCCAGGGAGGAAGCATTAATTCAATGTCTGATTAGAGTCTGTTGAGGGGCTAAACACCACCATAGCTAATGCACTGAATGTTTACTATGTTAAGGTGCTTTATGCGTATTACCCCCCATTTAATCCTCCTATTCTTTCGGTTAAGTTTCCCCAAGAGGAAATTAAGGTGAAGGGAGGTTAAGTTACTCCTCCATGGTTACACAGACCGGTGGAACTGGTGGACTTGGGATTTGAACCTGGCCTGACCACCAGAGCACAGATTCTGGCATATTGGGGTTATCGTGTTGGGGAATTGGATCAACGGGCCCCTGAAATGTGTCCCAATCAGCTCCACACTCTTCTCTCTCTCTCTCTCTCTCTCATTGGGCTTCTTTCAACCAACAGCCATTCTTCTCTGGAAGGCAGGAAACTGCAATCTCAGCCATCATAAACAATTCTGTTTGTTTAGCTTGGGACATAAAGGTCAAGTGTTATAATGTTTTAGCATCTCCTAGTACTGTTTGCATCTCCCCCTGGCTAAGTGATTGCCATCGCCAAATCAACTTCTTCCCTCCAGCAAGATCTTGTGACCAGGCCACAGCTTGGGAGAGAGCAGGAAGCTACAGAACCGTGCAGATGGTAATGACCTCCCAGGCAGGTGGAACTGGTACCAGGGAAATTGGATGAAGACAATGACGGCACAAAGCGGGTAGGGAGCCTGAGGGTCTCTGTAGATCCTGTAGGAGACCAAATTCTCACTATGGTCCTAGTGGTGACAGGCGGTAGACCAAAGCTGTTCACAGTTTTTATCAGCTCCCTGTGGAGCAATGAGCACAAATCCTTTGCATTCTCAGAACCTAAGGAGGGAGAATTGGACTTCATCAGTATTTCCTAGAGTGTGAGTGGTCTGCAAGGTGATTTTATGTTATGTTATGTTATGTTATGTTATTTATTTTTAAGACAGAGTCTCACGCTGTCACCCTGAGTAGAGTATGGTACCATCATAGCTCACAGCAATCTTAAACTCCTGCCTCAGCCTCCCAAGTAGTTGGAACTACAGTGCCTGCCACCATGCCTGGCTAGTTTCCCTATTTTTTAGTAGAGATGGTATCTTGCTCTTGCTCAGGCTGCTCTTGAACTCTTGGGCTCAAGAGATCCTCCTATCTCAGCCTCCCAAGTAGCTGAAACAGTGCCCACCACCATGCCTGGCTAGTTTGGATATTTTTTAGTAGAGCAGGGATTCTTGCTCTTGCTCAGGCTGGTCTTGAACTCCTTAGCTCAAAGGATCCACCTACCTGGGCCTACTGGAATGCTAGGATTATAGGTATGAGCCCCTACTCTGGGCCTGCGAGCTGATTCTAGAAGGTATTTGTGATAATTTTATATGACACACAGACTTGGCATGAACATTAATGTCACGAGAAATGTTCATTCCTCTCAGTTCTTGTGATGGCCTTAAGCCCTGTGGCAGGTAGGGTTCTGTGGATGCCTGGGTGCTTACTGCCTTTTAAATCCTTCTAAACACCCCCTTTTAGCACCTCTCAGAGGGTGCAGCCCTCAGTCTCCCAGCTTTGGCAGGGAGCAGCCTCTCCCTGCAATTTAACATGTCTTTGTTTTCCCTGCGCCTGCTTTTTATAAATACCTTCTACGTTCCACAAGTAGGGTTTCCATTTCTGGAGGTGATGTCGAGTTTCAAAAAGTCACAGTGCTGATCTCTAAGCTGGCAGCGTCCCTGAGCTCACTGGAAAAGCCAATCAGACCCCACCCCAGGCTACATGCATGTTAATGGCAGGCCCGGAGGTTCTCGCCCCTTTGATAACAATTTGAGAACTACTGATGCAGAGTCCGCCCTTTTTAGACTCAGCATTTCAGGAAAAGAAATAAAATGGTTTAAGGAAACATGATTAAATAACAGCAGAGGCATTTCACCTTAGCAGCAACGATGTGAAGGTTCAATCCCATATGGAAGACAGGGACGGGGAGGGACAGGGCTGATCTTTGGGGTGTACGCCTGGAGAGCTGTTAGCTAAGGCTAACAGCTGAGGACAAGAAGCCCTAATCCCAAGGGCTGTTTTTGTTACCTGGGGAGTCTGAGCACAGACTGAGGAGTCTGTCAAAGCACCAGGTCCTCTCACACCTCAACTGCACGCTCAATTCTGCTAGGGGCCAGCAAGCTTGCTCAGCTCCTGGGCCCGTTCTCCCTCTGGCTCACCTCATTCTCTTCCCGCCATCCATCATGCTCAGATCCAGACGCAGTGGCCTCCAAGCTGGTTTTGGAACAGTCCAAGCATGTCCCTGCTTTGGGATTTAAGAAAAACAAAAGCCCCCTCATTCTCAGGACTCCCATTCGCTTGGTTTCTGCATTTTCTCCAGCGGGCTTCTGCTCAGATGGCAACTCCCCACCGAAGCCTTCCCCGACACGTCTCTTCAGCTCTCTCTCCTTGCTCGGTCATGTTTTTCCTTATAGAATTTGTCACTTGAAATATCAGTGTGTTGGCTCGGTGTCTGTGGCTCAAGTGGCTAAGGCACCAGCCACATCACCTAAGGTGGCAGGTTCAAATCCAGTCCGGGCCTGCCAAACAACGATGGCTGCAACCAAAAAATGGCCGGGCGTTGTGGCCTGTGGTCCCAGCTACTTGGGAGGCTGAGGCAGGAGACTCGCTTGAGCCCAGGAGTTGGAGGTTGCTATGAGCTGTGACGCCATGGCACTCTACCCAGGGGGATAGCTTGAGGCTCCGTCTCAAAAAAAGGAAAGAAATATCAGTGTGTGCCCTGTTTCCCTCTACTAGAATGAAAGTACCAGGCACATGGAGATTTGGCTGTGTTCACTATTATATCCTAGTGGTAAGTGTCCAGCAATGGATGCTTTTGGTGAGCAGTGAATGAATTAATGGATTAATAAACAAATACCTGGATTGTATTCCTGGATGGGCTGATGTCCACTTTCTTCTCCCTCTTTGCCTAATTTTCCTCCTGTATCAGGTGCAAGGGTCATACAGATCACCTGTAAGGTCATTCTGACTCTGATGTCTGTGGTACTGACTGAAGAGGGAGTGTGACCTCCACACTCACCTGCAGCCCTGCCTCTCCAATTAACTGCCTACCTTCCCCAGTTCCACACCCCCACCCTCCCCATCACCCCAGATGCCTTCTGTCAGAGCCGAGAGCCCCCAGGGAATTAGGGATGTCAGAAATCCTCAGATAGTGGCAGATCCATTGTGTGCGCCACTGAATTGGGTAATTAGGGAGGGTGGCACTTCAGTCATTTTAAAAGCTTAGTGGGTGGGGAGAAGAAATATTCCCTGACAGCTCCTGCACAGCCACTTAGACGGAGCTTCTCCCCGGGAAAATCTAGTTTTGTCACCAAACTGTGCTTTTTTGGTTTCCCGAGGAGTGTGTGAAGAAGAGGAGGTAAAGGCTGGGGCTTTGGCCCTCACTCAGGGACCCTCTGGGTGGAGACAGGAGGGTGGTGGGGTAGGAGAGGTGAGGCTTATGGCCCAGCTTGTGAAGACCACTCCATGGCATAAGAAATGCCAGCAGCTTGGGCACAGGGATCGGTCCCCGTGCCCAAGTGCACAGGAGACAGCTTTGTTCTTTGTTGTGGTTGTTGTTTCGGATAACATATGTGATTTCATTTATTTTTAATTTCAGATTATTATGGGGTCATACACATTTGAGTTGCATGGTTTGCTTCTGTCAGGCAAAGGTCAGGGCTGTAGGTATGTCACAGAAAGTGTGCTGTGTACCCGTGCAGTGTACCCACTGGGTAGGAATTTACCTGTCACCTTCTCCCTCTCCCCTGCCACTTAGATTTCACTGCGTTTTTCTTCCCCATCAGCATTTAGACGTTGATCCACCAGTTCCAATTTAGTACTGAGTACTCGTGTGTTTGTTTTTCCATTCTTGTGATACTTCACTTAGGAGAGTGGTCTCCAATTCCACCCAGGTTATTGTGAAAGATACTAGGTCTCCGTCTTATGGCTGAATAAATATCCTCTGTTCTTTATAGCCAACTTCATTTCCGACTCCTAGTTGTCATTATTCTGGGCTGAAAGAAACTGAACTTCCCTCCCATTTGGGGGTTTCCCCACCACACCCCAGGGGCCATCAAGTTCAGAATTAGACTGGATTTGATTGTTTCTGCTTGGAGTCGTGCTGAACAGTGGTTCCTAAGAGGGCCAGGCTTTGGGGGTGTTGGATCTGGCTGCTCCAGGGTCCTCAGACATTCCCACCTCCCATCTTTCTCCTCCCCCAAGTTTGCCACCAAGCCAGGGACATTTGTTTCTCCTGGGAAGGAGGACAGAAGCCCAAATTTCTCCCCTGCTGCCCTTGTACACTTCTCCTGTCTCCATACTGGGGTTTACACTTTTAGAGACAAAAAACAGGTAAGGAAGTCTCTGCAGTGACTTTCACTTCTCTGTAACAAGGTGCTGCTTGAAACATAGGAAACAAAGAAGGGCAATAATAGAGAGACAGGGAAGGCAGCGCCTGTGGCTCAAAAGGGTAGGGCACTGGTCCCATATGCCAGAGGTGGCGGGTTCAAACCCAGCCCCGGCCAAAAACTGCAAAAAAAGAAAAAAGAGAGATAGAGAAGGGGAATGCGTCAATTAATCTCTCAAATCATTATCCAGCCACAGTGATTAGAGTGAACTGTCATGTCATGAGCATTTTCTGTGGGATGGCATGAAAGGTTCCATCGACACGGATTAATCATCCAACCATTGCCTCAATCTTACAAGATAATGGTAATGGCACAGTCCTGTATGGTCGTGTTGGTCCTCACAGGACTGAGTGCTTTACCTGCAGCGTGTGTCACTGAAGATGGGGATACATTTTGCAAAATGCATCAGCAAGTGATTTTGTTGTTGTCAAGCATCACAGAGTGTAATCACCCAAACCTAGATGGTGCAGCCTACTGAATACCCGGATGGTGCAGCCTACTGCATACCTGGATGCATACCTACTGTATACCTGAATGGTGCAGCCTACTGAATATCTGGATGGTGCAGCCTCTGCTCCTGGGCTACAAACCTGCACGTTACTATGCTGAATGCTGTTGGCAGCTGTAACACAATGGGAAGTATTTGTGTATCTAAATGTTTCTAAACATGGAAAAGATACAGTTAAGATATGGTAGAGCTAGGCATGGTGCTTGTATCTGTAGTGGGAAGATCCAGTGTGGCGAGGAGTTTGAGGCCAGCTTAGGCAACTTAGCTAGAATTTTCTTTAAAACAAAAATAGTTAGAAAAATACAGGCCATCCCCAAATTACAGATAATGATGGGATGGGTGCTGAGAAGTCAGGATTTGATTTTGCTGCTGGAGGTGAGGAGCTTGCCACTGAAGTTGCTTTCTTGAGAAGGGTATCTAGGGTTGTTTGCATGGTCTTCTGCCTTCCTTCCTTCCTTCCTCCCTTCCTCTCTTCCTCCTCTACTTCCTCCCTCCCTCCCTGTCTCTCTCTTTCTCTTTTTCTTTCTTTCTTCTTTTTTTTTTTTAAATCATAGACAGCTCTGTAGCAACCAATGGTCTCACTGACTGCCCGACAAACCTTTGTACACTGCTTACATCAGTATCGTGCCCCTCATCCTTAGAGAATCCTGGTTCAATGAGTCAAAGGGCTTCAGCTAATTCTTTTGCCATAAACTTTCTTGGCTCTGTGTCTTCTGCTTCTTTGTGCTCTCATGTTTTTGTCAGCAGCGTCGATGTCTGTGAGTCTGGCCACTAGCATGAAGATGCTGCACCAATGAGCTATCCATGCCATGCAGGTTTGTTCACATGCACAGAAGAAACCAGCTCCCAAATCATTAATGTAATTATTTCATTATAAATCCATTCATAAGTACAGAATCTTGTAAGTCAAGTTGTCCGTATCCCAGAGACTCTTGTACAGTATAAAAATGATGAGTGTATACAGGGTGGCTCCAGTATAATCTTATGGGACCACCGTCGTACATGTGGTCCATTATTAACCAAGATGTCCTTAGTTATTAATTCGGTCAATTCTCTCCATGTCCAGTAAGGTAGTTGCTGTTATGACTCTCATTTTGCAGATGAGGAAATGAGGCACAGAGGATTTAAATGGCATGCCCAAGGCCACACAAACTGGTAAATAGCAGAAGGAAATTCAAACCTAGGCATCCTGGCTCCGAAGCTGGAGTAGAGGACGGCCCCCCAGTTCTCCAGGTGTGGGGAACTCTGCCCTGAGCATGCCCGGTGGTGCCCTCCTTCTGTCTGCTCAGTAGGGAAATTGTTTTTCACTTCTAAGCAATTGCACACACCTGCACCTGGGTGCAAGCTGGCCCCCAAAGGTAAGAATCCAATGTACAGTCAGCTATCTGCAGTGATTTGACAGAGAAAATAAAACAGCTGGCTGCTTCTGGGGCCACCCAGAAGGCCAGATGCGCCACAGTCTGAGCGAGGATGGTCAGCAGTCATGCTTATGTCTGGTAATAATCAGGTCAAGGTAAACCTTTGCAGCTGTTGCACGCACAGTGAGGAATCAATTAGTTCCCACCAATACACAATCCACAGAGATATGTCTTTCATAAAAGTGATAGAGCATTTTTGGCACCGGAGGACCCTCTTTGTTTGTCAATTGAAATTTTCATTGAGGTAATTGTACCTTCCCACGCAATCTTAATTTAAAAAGAGAAAGATACTATGTATACTTCACCAGGTTTCTTCCAGTGTTAACATTTAAAATTATAACCTCATAGCTTAAGATACTGACTAGTTGCACCACATAAGAATCCCCTTTGTAACCATAACCACCTCCTACTCACCGCTGCCTCCCTTCCTCATCCCTGTCAGCCACTAATCTGAGGCCCATGTCTAAAATTTTGGAATTTCAAAAACATTGTACAAATAGAATCATATAATATGCAAACTTTAGGACTGGATTTTTTTTTTTCAAGATTCAGCATAAGTTCCTGGAGATTTGCCCAAGTTGCATGTAACAATATTTCATCTCTTTTAATTGCTGCATAGTACCTCATGGTATAGATATACCACAGTTTGTTTAACTGTTCACTCATGGAAGGGCATTTGTGCTGTTTGGGGATTTTATGGTTAAAGGTGTTATGGGCATTTGCATACAGGTCTTTGTGTGAACATACAATTTTCATTTCTTTGGAATAAATGCCAAGGAATTTAATTGTTGGATCATTCAAAAGTTTGTGACAATTAAGTTCGTGAACTTGCCACCGTGCACTTACGTTGGCAGCACTGTACAAACAGCTTGGTAAGGTTTCATAACCTTGGTATGTCAGTGTCTCACAGTTGTGAGTGGCATCATTATCGTGTTTTTGTGTGCCGTCACGAGAATATCGGAGCTTGAATTAGAGCAAGCAGATGCGTAAATTTCTTGGTGAATTTGGCAAGAGTGGAAGTGAAATTGGGGAAATCCCCAAGTTTATGGGAATAACTATGGGAAGAAAATGGCAGTGTATAAATGGATTAAACATTTTTCTAAGGGGAGAGGAAGCATCACCAATGAAGAGACATCAGGATGGCCAGTAAGAAGCAGAACTGATGAAAACATTGCAACAATTTGTCAAATCATGTATCAAAATCATGGCTGATTATGAGAAGCATAGCAGGCCAAGTAAACATCAGTAGAGGAACAGGGAGGTCTTGGGCAGTAACTCATGGCTCTTGCATTATGACAATGCACCAGCTCACACAGCACTATCTGTGAGGGAGTTTTTAAGTCAATAACCCAATAACATTGTTAAAATGCCCTCCCTACTCATCTGATCTGGCCCCCAATGACTTTTTTCTTTACCCCCAAATAAAGGAAATATTGAAAGGAAGTCATTTTGATGACATTCAAAATATCATACAAACACAGTTTAATGGTCATTCCAGAAAAAAAGTTTCAAAATTGCTTTGACAGGTGGAGTAGGTGCTGGCATCAGTGCCTAGCTTCCCAGGGGGAGTTCTTCAAAGGTGACCATAGTGATACTCAGCAATGAGGTAGGCAGCACTTTTTCTAGGGTAAGTTTAAGGACTTAATTGTCAGACCTCCATACTCCACTTCCTATGTATACTTAGGCGCATTTGCATCAATATTATTTTTTTACTATTAATTATTTGCCACTCTTACAGATTACAGTGATATCACATAATGGTTTTAATGTACAGTTGCCTGACGGTTAATGAAGTTGAACAACTTCTCAAATTCTTATTTACCCTCTCTATGAGGTCTGACAATTAAGTTGGTGCACTCATCCTAGAGTAAGTGCTGACCTCATTGCCGAAGATCGCTATGGTCTCACAGATGGCCAAGGGGAGAGCTTCAAAGGTGTCCATAGGGATTTTCAGTGATGAGGTGTGTAACACTTTCTCTAGGATGAGTTCATCAACTTAATTGTCAGACCTTGTGTATCCTCTTTAGCGAAATATCTGTTTGCGTCTTTTGCTCATGGTGTACTTGAATTGCTTCCTGTTGAGTTCTGAAAGTGCTTTGTATATCCTAGATATTATTTCTTTGTTGGATATGTGGTTTGCAAATATCCTCCCCCGGGCTGTAGTTTATCTCCTCATCTTCTCTCCAGGGGTTTTTTGCATGAAAAAAATGTTTAATTCTGATGAGGTTCAATTTGTCGATTTTTAGTTATAGATAACATTTTTGGTGTTCAGTCCATCAGGTCTTTGGGTAGCCCTAGGTCAGCGGTTCTCAACCTGTGGGTTGTAATCCCTTTATAACAATGAAAATACATCCTGGTATTAGGAAGATTGAGAACCACTGCCCCAGGTTCCACAGATTTTCTTCTATATTTTTCAAAACAGTTTATAGTTTTACATTTTGCACTTAAACTTATTTAATGAATGTAAAAGTTAAAAATTCATTTCTAGTTTCGCCTAGGGATGTCCATGTGCTCCAGCAACTTTTGTTGAAAAGTATTACTAAGCAATGATAAATAACATTTTATATAACCCTATGAAGTGGGAATGCAGAGACTTAGCATCCAAGAGGATGCCTGATTTTCCTGAGACCACACAGCCAGAGCCACATGAAAATCTCTGCCTGACTCTGCCCTCAGCCCCACCTCAACTCTGGTTTCTGAACAACCGTCTGTACATTGGTGCTGCCCACATCATTGTGACAAATTCAGAGTAGCTTCAGATCACTGCCTGTCTCGGGACCTCTCCTTGGGCTGCAGCTAAATCAAATTTTCAGGAGGTGCAAGTGTAATATAATATGAAATATCTGTTCATCATTTAACTCAGGGAAGTCTTTTCCCCCTCACTAATATCCATGATAAAGCATATGCAAATGTCTGTAATTGAACATAATTAAAATAATGAGAGTTGAAAGAATGTGATATTCAAAATAAATGCAATAAGGAGTTGGACACAGCCATTATCCTAATTCAGAGTGATTACTTTATGATTACATTATCAGAGCCTCTAATATTTCTGTCTTTAATGTAATTTTATTTACTTCTGGGAGGCAGGTGCTCTGATTGGGATGGATTCTGGTCCTGGGTCTGGTTACCTGGCTTTCTAAACCACTTCTTAGAGGAAAGCGGGTGACATTTTGACCAAAGCTGAATGCCTTTGTACCTTCTCTGCCACCCGACTCAAGCATAACACTACACGGGGGTGACTGGGACAGGGAGATGACATTAGACAGCCTAGTGTCCTGTGACATCTAAAACCGGCCTAGGAGTGAGTAAGTCGGAGGAACTAAATGCCAGGGGTGGCATCCGCAGCATGCCTGGCAGGGACATCATCTTTATGGATTTGTAACCTGAGTGATTCAGGGAGATTTTCTTTCCCTGTCCTTTCTCAAAAAAAAAAAAATTTAAATCTCACTTTAATGCATAATCACATTTCACAGAGGTTCAGAGGTGCAGGCTTCAGTGGGCGGGAACGTATAGGCAGAGAGCATGACTCGTTCTGCTGGGTTCCCACGGCTCTGCCCCACACCTCCTCTCTGCTAAGCATCAGCTGTGTGACCTCGCGGGCATTACTTGTTCTCTCTGGGTTTCAATTTGCTTTTCTTTAAATGGAAAGATAAAAACTGAACTTAAGGGGTCTTCCCTATAAAATGAGAGATTCTGTGGGAAGCGCACAGTATTAAAAGATGCCTAACTGATGCTGGATATAGAATGTCACAAGAAGCGGAGATGATTTAGTGGCTACCAGATCCTGAGACTGTGGGCTCCTGGTTCATCAAAGGCTCAGGGCAGTACCTGGCACAGAGGTGTGGGCAGGAGACATCTCCCATTCTTCCCCGCTCTTCCCCACCTCCAATCTGAAGGAGGTGGCATCCCAAGTTGAGCTTGAATTTGTCCAGGGGTGGTAAAAATGATCTCACTCACTTGTCCTGCTCCTGGGCTCTGGGTTTAACTTGGTCCTGAAAATGATCCTGTGTTAGTCATACAGGCAGGATTTACACCCCTGGAACTCTTTGTGAGAAGCAAGGGATGGGTAACCACCCTTCTCCCTCTGTACACACACTCCTGCTTTAGGAAAGAGGGACCACCTGGGATGGTCCAAGGG
This sequence comes from Galagoides demidoff, assembly GCA_963574575.1. Classification (NCBI taxonomy): domain Eukaryota; kingdom Metazoa; phylum Chordata; class Mammalia; order Primates; family Galagidae; genus Galagoides; species Galagoides demidoff. The sequence goes on from CAUYQV010166541.1 coordinate 47,313, forward strand.
CTGAGTACAGAAAAGGCCACTGGGATTTGGTGTTTCTTCCTCAAAGAATCTCCCACACCAGCTTTTATGAAGATTTCCATGACCACAAAGGAAGGAATCAGTTGGCCATGAGCAATGACCTATACCCACATTCTCTAGCTTTAGCATTCAACGTAGGCGTGTGATTTGAGGATCCCCAGCCTCAATGCCCATAAATGGGTTCTGGCGTGACCCATTGCATTTCTTCCTTCTCCCTGCCCTCCCAAGAGATTTCTGCTGCAGCCCGCCCAGGTCTGTAGGCTGCAGCCACAGGAGTACCGAGAGGACGGCATGTGGGCTGTGGCTTTAACAGAGAGGGGTGTGGGCGTAGTTGCCGAGTATGAGGAAAGGAGGCGGGAAGGAGGCTTATGAAGAAGCAGTGTATTCTGTTATGTCTCCCATCAAGGTTCTCATGAAACAGAGATTCCCAGTTTATTCTGAAAACATGTTCTGTGTACTTGACGACCTGGGTATTGAGGTTGGCCTATTCAGGATGTGACTGTAGAGCACACTTCACCGCAGTACACTGACCCTCACAGCAACTCTTCTCCGTCAATCTTAACATTCCCGGTTTACAGGGCAGCACAAAGCTCTGGCCCAGGACAGCACGGTCGGTCGGTCGGAGGAGGCCCATGGTCTGAATCTTGGTCTCCCTGGTATGCTGTAGACCTTGCCTTGTCTGTGGTGAGCCGCAGCTCGCAGAGAGCAGAGCAGAGTGCCCTGGGCTGCGCGCACGTAGGAAGAATTAAGGAATAATCATCACCGCAGCTCTGTGCTGGGAAATGGCAATTAGCCTCTAGTTTGTTTGGATTACTATCTCTGGAGACCTTTACTGAAGTATTATTTATTGATAAGGAACATGCACAGCAGCTTGGTAGGAATTGGGAGTTGGGCACTCCCTGATCACGGCGGAGAAACCGCAGAAGGAGAAACTCTCGCCTCACCCCAAAGATGTTGTTATTTAGTTTGAGAAATAATGTACTATCTGGGTTCTTTTTCTTTGAAGTTCTGTAACTTCTGTGGGGAAGTTTTGCTCTGTTCAGTGAACCCCCCTCAGAAGCTAAACAGACCTGGGCTAATCCCAGCCTTGCCAATAATCAACAGTGTTGCTGGGGGCAGGTAAGGTGTTTAACCTCCTTGAGTCTTAGTCGCTATCTGGGTGCATGGCTGAAAAATGGCTATGGTGTGACAGGTGCTCTATTATCTGAGGAATGGAAGGCATTGAGAAGCAATAATTCTTAGGCACACACAATGCCCCTGCTTTGGAAAAGATGAGACTGACCACCTAGGATGGTCCAGGGGCTAAATGCAGAAAAAGCAGTTGGGATTTGGCCTATCTTGCTTAGAGAATCCCCCCACGCCAGCTTATATGAAGATTTCCACTGGCCTCAACTGAGGGAATCAGTTGGCCTTCGGCAATGACCTATAACCATGTTCTGTGCCCTTAGCATGTAAAAGCAATAAGTGTTACCATTGTGGTGTTAAAAATCAGGACACGTATCAACATGGATTGCTAAGCCCACTCATGCTAGGATGAATCAGGTAGCGAGGGAAAACGCTGAGATTTTAAAAAACGAAAATGAATTACACACAAATAGATAACTCTCGTGCTAATTTGCAGGCTGAGCTTAAACGTAAGAGGAGGTGAACTGTAAAAATCCTGCCCCACATTGTGGTCATTAGGAAGTAAATTAGGCTGAATTTACCTTGACACGAAATATTAAAAATCCTTTAAAAAAAAAAAAAGAAGAAGAAGAGGGATGAGGAGAATAACTTCCTTCTCCAAAGAACAAAGCATTTTCAAGTCCTTTAGAAGACTCTGTTGTTGTGAGAAGGATGCACTGCAATTGGGGGGGACGAGGTGAGCGCTCAGACAACTCCTCAACAAAAGCTCTGTCTGTAATTGACTCAAATTTTATCTACTCATTAAAGTGACACCACTAATGGGTAACCCTTTCTTAGCCATAACTAAGTGGGAAGTCTGAATTCCTCTGAACAGGAGCCCTGACTTGCAGGTTTTTAGAGGACCTGAGTGCAATCAGAACGTGGTGAAGCCTTTGCTTGTGTCTGTGTCTGGGGGCTGGCAGGGGGACTTTTCATAGTTGTTTCTCTAGGAATCCGATGAGAAACTAAAATTCTCTGACAGGAGACACTGTTAAGACTCACCAGACAGGGGCAGGCATCTCTGACCTCAGTCGGTGAAAGACACAGCAGCTGCAGGCTGGGGGACTCTGGACAGGGGTCTGCTGTTCCCCCCTCACTCACCCCCAGGCCCTCTCAGACCCACAAGGACCATGCTATCTAAAACTGAGATGGATACAGAATATACCGTGCCCGCAAGGTTGAACTGGTGACCTTCTGTCTTCTGTCCACTTACACATGGTGAATAAATAGTGGCATGTTGACACAGAGACCTCAGTGTAACTGTTACTCACTGGGCTTTGAGCCACACAAACCATCTATTTCTCTTTCTTTTTGTGGCATGTATATGAAAACCACAAGAGAGAAAGTGAGTGTCTGTCTGCCTGCCTATTTGAAAATGCGGGGCCTGTATATGAGAAAGAGAGAGAGAGACTTTCAAGCCTGTTTCTTCTTTTTATTATTCTTTTTTTTTTCTTTTCTTTATGAAGCACTCAGTAAATCTGGTGAAGGGTACAGAAAACACAGCCATGTCTGTGGAATTCGCCTTCCTACCCAGCGAGCATAAGTCTGGGTTCATTGAAATGTTGGCCATTATTCTATTTGACTTCTCTGATGTTCTCAGGTTGATATGTTTAAGATTAATGAGGCATTAGTTCTCAATCAAGGAGCCATAATCAAGAATACCCATTTAGCTGCAGCGAGTTGTGTCTCTGCATTAATTAATACCATTTGACCTTTGTATTTTGGGTGGGATGATGTATAGCTGCATTTTCCTGAGCAGTGCCATAAAATTGATAGCTGGAATATTGCCGCTTATATGGCTGAATGGTTCGTTTAAGTTAAATGCTGTACTTGTAATTAATATAGGATAGGTAAGTCTGGGCAGATGATGTATATTAATTCTTATTTAGTGAAGCAGGCCTGGCTGCGTGGGAGGCTGGGGGCTTGGATTGCCTCATCTGAAGCACTTTGCTGATGAGGATGTTGACGCTTGCGGGAAAATTCTCTGGAAGCTTTCTCATAGAAAACTTTCTCGAACTCAGAGATCACGTCTACACAAACAGTTAAATGATACAAAATGGGAATGGAGCACCTGGGCTCACTGGACTCTCCAGGTTACTGTTTTTCCAATTATAGTGGGTGGATTCTTCTAATGCAGACTCGAGTTCATTAGTTCTCGGGCAAATTGAAACCCTTGGATTTGTCCAGGTAATGGTGATGCTGTGGTCCAGGTTCCACAATTATAGTAGCATTTGTGTCACCAGAAGCTGGCAAATCTTTTCTGTAAGTGTTTAGAGAATTAATATTTTTGGCACCACAGGCCAGAAGGTCTCTGTCATAATTACTCAACTCTTCCGTATAGTGGGGAAACAGCCATAGATGATATGTCAGTGAATGAGCAAGGCTGTGTTCCAATAAAACTTTGGCATGGATGTGGAGAAACAGGAACACTTCCGCACTGCTGCTGGGAATGCACGCTAATACATTCCTTTTGGAAAGAAGTTTGGAGAACACTTAGGGAAATAAAAGTAGACCTGCCGTTTGATCTTGCAATTCCTCTACTAGGTGTATATCCAGAAGACCAAAAATCACTTTATAACAAAGATATTTATACCAGAATGTTTATTGCAGCCCAATTCATATTTGCAAAGTCATGGAAGCAGGCCAAGTGCCCATCGATCCATGAATGGATTAACAAATTGTGATATATGTATACCATGAATATTATGCAGCCTTAAAAAAGATGGAGACTTTACCTCTTTTATGTTTCCATGGATGGAGCTGGAACATATTCTTCTTAGTAAAGTATCTCAAGAATGGAAGTAAAAGTATCCAATGTACTCAGTACTATTATGAAACCAATATATAATCACCCACACTTTCATATGAAAGATAAAACACAACTGTAGCCCAGGATGAAGGAGGGAAGGGGGTGCAGGGGGGAGGTTGGGTGGAGGGAGGGTAATCAGTGGGACCTCACCTATGGTCCATATTGCAAGGGTACATGTCAAATCTATTAAGTGTAGAGTATAAATGTCTTAATACAATAATTAAGTGAGGTGAAGGCTATGTTAACCAGTTTGATGTAAGCATTGCAAATTGTATATAAAATCAACATATTTTACCCCCATAAATGCATTAATGTACATAGTTATTATTTGATAAAAAAATAATGATAATAAAACCAGGCAGCAGGCTGGGTTTAGCCCATGGGCAATAGTTTATTTGCCCCTGCTCTGTACCACATGGGCAGGGGTATACTTTCCTCACCACTGTATTTTAGGGCCTGCCTGAGTGCCAAGCGCATAACAGGAAATGCAAAGCTACCTATGAATTGAGTGATTCCGTTTTCACATTCAATGGCATGAACACATTACCTGGCTCACAGCATACATTGTGTTCATGGATGCAGGTCCAGACCCCAGCTGCCCCTTGCTGGGGGTGAGCTGGGGGAGAGGATGGAAGGAGATCCCCCACTTTGCCACACCATTAATTGGTCCTAAGTGAGTTCCAAACCAGTGAGTTCTGCTCAGTCTTTTGGAAGTACATTTCTTCACTTCACACTATAGCCTGCTTTGAAATTTTAACAGTGTTTTAAAAACATCTTTCCACATCATTAGATATTCTTTGCACCATTATTTTTATTGACTGCACAATATTCCATATTTTAAGCAATATTCTCTGGGAGGGCATTCATGTTGCTTTCTTTCTTTTTCCAGATGAAAACTGCTAAGCTCTGTAGTACGTATATTTTAGAGCCCAAATGTACATATTGTCTTAGAATAAATAAACACCTGAATCAGAAAAAAGGAAAGGGACCCAGTAAGCTCCCACCTAACAGGTAGAATGTAGGGGTCTATGGCATACCTCTTGGATGAAGGACTCAAATACAACTTGGACTTTTCCTAACAAACACACACACAATGTAACCTAATCATATGTTCCCTTATACTGTGGTTCTCAACCTTCCTAATGCCATGACCCTTTAATTCAGTTCCTCACGTTGTGGTGACTCCCAACCATAAAAATGAAAATAATTTTATGGTTGGGTGTCACCACAACGTGAGGAACTATTTTAAAGGGTCGCAGCATTAGGAAGGTTGAGAACCACTGCCTTATATTAATCTGAAAAATACATAAATAAATACATAAATAAATAAATACTGAACAGGGAATTTGCACATGAAAAGGCAAGCCCCATTGAGACAGATTGCCCTCTGTGAATTTTAGAGTCCTATAGTAACTGCCTTTATAAAAGGTTTTTCAGGAGGAATTTGGAGAGAGAGAGAAAGACAAATCTGTTTTAAGGATGATTATTATGCCAAGTGGAATAAGGAGAAAGACATGTGAGCGGGGACAGAGGAAATTTTTGTGTATCTAAGTGTTGTCAGGAAGACCTGAGTTTAGAATTAAGTTTTCTGGAATAGAATGGACAGATAGAACTCCTGGATGCTAAGTCAACCCTTTGCTTCATCATTAGCATGATTTTGTTCAAGCTTGATGGGCAGTCTTTGACCCAGACAGAAAGAGAGTTCCAGGGATGATTAGATCAAATTAATGTATGCAGTATCATTATGATCACTCTCATCATTTCATTATAAGGAAAGTGTCTTAGCCCATTTGGGATACTGTAACAAAAATTTATTTCTCAGAGTTCTGGAGGTTGGGAAATCCAAGATCAAGGCAGATCCAGTGTCTGGTTCATAGATGGCACCTTCTTACTGTTATACTATGATAGAAGAGGAGAAAGAGCTCTCTTGGGTCTCTTTATATTATAAGGGAACTAATCCTATTCATAAGGGCCCCACCCTTGTGACCTAAACCACCTCCTAAAGACCCTATCTCCTAATACCATCACCTTGGGGGTTAGGATTTCAATATATGAGGGGGAAGGGGATACAAACATTCATACGATAAAAGAAAGAGACTGAATTGCAGCAATGGTCATTTCCTGAGGTCTCTAGTACAAAAATTTTCTCCACATACTCACCATGGAATTTATTTCACCATGGGATTATAAACCGACTGGAAGCCATGCTTCTGAACTGAAAACTGTGAGAACTGAGGGCAAGACAATTATTTAGCACAAGCACTGGGTTTCTTTAATGACATTCTGAACTGGCTTTACCGAGAAGTTGTAGAAGTTCAGGAAGGTGTAAGTGTGAGTTGTTTTTCTCCTAATGAGGAATGAAAATCTCAGTGTGTATATTAGTGGAGGTTTTAGGCAGGAAATAGGCAACACATGCCAAGGGTAACTTGAAGTAAGGATCTACTTATAAAAGCATGGACAGGGAATGTGAAAATCACAAGGCTATAGTTCTGTACCCTAGGGCTGGTAGGTAACATCTCAAGGCTTGAAGGGGTAAGAGAAGGGGCAGTCTAGGGACCTTCAGGCAAAGAAACTATGGGATTTAAGTAAGAGGCACAGCAAGTTCACAGCTACCCTGCAGGGGAATCTGGAGGGTACATAACCCAGCTTCCTACTCCTCCTCTCCTTCCTCTCTGCTGGTGTTATCCATTGGCCAAATCTACCAGGAAATCAGAGAGAAGGATGTTTGTTGATATTTGTCCAGATCAGCCACCTGCCTGAGGACAGAGCAGAGTTGAGATGATGGAGCTTGGAATTCTATGGGCAAATAGAAGGTAAACAGCCCAGTGAGGCTGCAGGGATTATTTAATCATATTCTTCTCTCTAGGGTAAGGTATTTTGGTTTAGACTTGAATCTGAGAGCATCTTGAGTATATAGCCATATGATATGGCTGATAGTATGATTAAAAAAGAAAACACAGAGCCTAGTCAGATGCCAGCTCTGGGATATTAAGATGGGGTTGTTGTGGCTGCATGGCAGGTGACACCTACTCTTCACCTGATATATTTGTTTTGGGTACCTCCAAGAGCTTCATGAAGAATCACCAAGTCTCTAGACCAAACGAATGGTCAAATTATGTTTCCTAGGTTCCAGATGATAAATGAGCTATGTCAAGTAGACCAAAATATTGACTTCAGTTTTGAAGATAGAAGAGAAATGATTTTCATACTTGCCCAAGGCAACTCATCCAAGAGCAAAATAAGCCTCATTTCCATAAAGTTCTCCCTTAAATCTGATTCAGCTAGCGAGCACATCAAATTCAACATATAAATCTATTTGCTTGGTTCTTGTGTAGTTCTATGCCTGTAAATTTAGTTTAGCTATTTTAGTTCCTTCCTTCCTTCCTTCTTTCCTTCCTTCCTTCTTTTTGTTTACTTTGAATCATTTGATGATTTTCAAGATGGTAGACAATGAAATCTGATTTTTGTCTTCTCTTGAAAATGTGAAAATTTGACAACATTGAGCTTTTATTCCCACATAGGAAAGGCAATAGCAGTGGGTCTAAGGATGGGTCTCCCCCTTCATTGTGCCTCACCAGCTCCTCCCAGTCACTGTTCATGCACCCACATGAGAAGGTGTTTGAGTTTCTAGTCACTGTAAATCCACCAAGTCCCTGTAGAAGGCATGTTCCTAATACATTTTCTTTTGTTCTGTTCTGGGGAGATTCTTCAGATGTGTAAGGTTTTTCCTAGAGTGACTTGGGTCTCTTTTAAAGAGTCTTGGGTCTCTAATATCTCAGAGTGGTTTTTATTTGCATTTTCATGATGATTAAAGTCAATGAGCATTTTTTCATGTGTTTCTTGGCCATTCATCTGTCATCTTCAGAGAAGCTTCTTTTCAATTCTCTTGATAAAGGGGGTTGTTTGCTTTTTTCTTGTTGTTTTATAAGAATGGAAAGTTAAATATCCAATGTACTCAATACCAATATGAAACCAATATATAAACAATTACATGCTCATATGAACAATAAAACACAAATACAGTCTAGCAATGGGGCAGGGTGAAGAGGGAGAGGGAAGGGGGAGGACGATTGGTGGGAGGCAGGAGGTCAGTTGGCAGGATCTCACCTAATGACACATTGCCAGGGTGTTCCCCTGGGTGAGGGGTTCTTTTACAACCTGAACTTTACCTTGGAAGTGAGAACCATGTAACCTGAAATTTTGTACCCACATGTGAATTTGAAATTAAATATGTCTCTAATATCTTGGATTTCTTGCTATTCTTCAAATCCGGGGAAAATCAAAGTAGGTTTTCACTGATGTTTACATTTGTGTTGTCTATGACAAAAGGAAGAACATGAAGAATCATCAAAAAACAAATAATAGCATAAACAAGATACTAGGGGTGGGGGCACGTGGATAGGCAGTTATCAGGGAGCCTGAGTAAGCAAACTTGAATCTTGGGTTTTTAGAGCTGGAAAATTTGGACATACTTAGGGCTTGTATTTTTAGCAAGGTGATACAAGTCTCTTTCTTTGGATGAGATATAGGTGGATGCCCAATTGATCAAATAGTTCAAAGCTGAGGGGCTCTCACTGAAGCAAGGCTGGGGAGTAGGTAAAGAGCCACCTCCCTCACCCAACCCCAAATTTCTATCCTGGTGATAGCATTCCCCGTGGCACTGCTATCGCATCCTAGGTATGGTGGTGCTGTCCTCCTGTCCTAATGACCTTTCTGTCTAAAGCACATGAGGACTTTGCCAAATATCTGATTGTCTGTAGCTAATGTACAAATGGAATTTTTTGGATACTCCCAGTCTATCAGTGTCTTCTTGGCACCCATGTTAGATGTAACTAGGCTTATAAATTCATATGTCATGTTGCAGTCAGATTTTGGATTCCTATTACCAGTGATTTGAGTTTTTCGGGATTTTTTTCCTGCTCTATGATTCCTGCTCTATGAAACATCTATGTATGGAAGACATTGGCTTATCTCCATTTCCAAGTTAAAAAAAAAAACCCTCTGCTAATGAACTGCTGTGGGAAACATTTATCCTGAATCATCTGAACACTCCATTAATCACAGACTGCCTTCAACCCCTGTTCAAGGAGCATGACAGAGGTCTTGAGTGAAGGACGAGGCTCGGGAATCTTGGGTAATTCATTAGAGGCACCATTCAGAATGGGCCTCTTTATTTTTCACTCCTTAGAATTTATGTCTGGCCTCCTGCCAGCACTGCCCCTGCATCTGTTACTCAGCTCTCCCCTCCTCCTAGTTCACCTCACCACAGGGCCTTTGCAAATCCTGTTCTAACTGACCAGAATGTTCCTTTCTGCTTCTTCCCTGAATTAATTAACTTTGACTCTTCCTCTGCCTCCGTTCAAACATCACTCTGCAAGTGAAGCCTTATCTAACTCTTCAGACTTGGTCCAGCCCTTCCCCACTGAAGGCTTTGATAGCTGCTTATAAATACTTATTTGCATGGTTGTTTGATGCATTCTTTTAAACTTCAACTTTCCCTAAAACCAAATCCTGAGACAAAATTAACATGCTGAGGCTTTACACAGAAGTATTATATAATACCAGGACAGTGAGGATGCAGGAGAAGGAAGAGAGGCAGGAAGGAAAGGCAAAGGTATACAGGGTGGTGTGTTCCTGGTGTTGCTGAGCTGACCACAGCTTTACAGAGAACAGCAGCGAGTTGCTCTGTTACGTGGGATGCCTTTCAGGCAGGCTGCCTGGGACCTCTGTACCCTGGAATAGTCTGTTGGAAGGGACAAAGATGTGCCTGCTGACATCTTGCCACCTCCTATTATCCTACAGGACAAATTCACTCCGTGGGAGAACTAAGTCTCCACATTTACAGGACGCATTTCCTGGCCCTTTAGGGCAGTGCCTGGGGAAGCCAGATCTGCTCCTGGAAGCAGTGGGGGAAACTATAGCCTTCATGAATCTGGGTGGGTTGAACTTGGGTTATGAAACTGTGAAAGAGGTGTGATGTCAAAGCCACCCCTCACCTGGGGGAAGCAATATCAGCTGAGTGATATTAGCTGATGGAGACAGGCAGAGTTTCCTTTGAGGAAAAGACCCTTCCCAAGGGACAGGTGGGGCTAAACTAATTTTGGGAGTATATAAAATGGATCCTGTGTGTGCCTCTGTTGTGTCTCTTGCTATCTTATAGAGACCATGAGGGTGAGAACTGCCCAATATTGTACAACCAGCCCTGGAGCAGTGCAGATATTTGTGGAACAAATGGGTGGATGGATGAGAAGATGGGTGGATGGGTGAAAAGGTGGATGAATATCTCAGTGTTTATTGAAATCTCCTCTGCTCCCCTTTTTAGAAAGTATAGGTAAGTTCTCATTAGCTAGTGGCCACAACAGCATTGGCCCTCTGGAAAGCCTTCCACATAGCAGGAAAACCCCACTCTCTGCCACATGGAAGCCTGGTGTTCTCCAGGGAAATCCGAGAATCTCCAAGAAGTTATGTTTTCTCTAGATTGTTTTATTGGTATATAGACACTAGCGTCCAGTGATCTAGAAAACCACCAACAGTGTGGCTGTGGAGCTGTGAAATGTAACATTTCACAAGTGCTTTCCATGGGCCATACATGGTGTTAAGTATTCTGCATGAATTGTTCTATGTCATCCTTAGCAAAATTTTACGAGGCAAATCCTTCTGAGCAGTGGAACTGGGACTTTGAACCCATGGTGTTGAACTCCAGAGTCCATGCTGTTAACAGTGTTTTCCCAAGACATCATTCGTCTTGTGTTATTAGATCACGTCTATGGTTTATCTTTTAAGGGTACATGTGAATCTTTCTAAATGAAGAATATAAATGTCTCAACACAATAACTAAGAAGTGAAGGCTATGTTAACCAGTTTGATGAGAATATTTCAAATTGTATATAAAAATAGCACACTGTGCCCCATGACAGTATCAATGTACACAGCTATGATCTAATAAAAAAAATAGACAAAGTGAGTTTTCAACACAGACAAGATTATTGACTTCTATATGTGCTTCAGTATATATTGGAACAACACTAGTTTTTGATTAGGATAGCAACGCTTGCATGTTAAAATACATTAATTTAAAAAAGGAAGTAACAGTTTTGAGAAAAGATATACGACATATAGTGGTGACACTGTACAAATACATAGCAAAAATCATGAGGGTGGCACATGAAAGAATTTTGGGAATCAGTGCACTGCCCCAAATAAAATATCTAAAGGGACTCTGGACCCCCTAACCCCTTGCTCTAACCCTCCCCTCCCTCACCCTTTGCTCCATATCTAATGCAGGGCTAGAAATTTTCCCTTCAAGCACGAATGATCTATAGATCTTAAGCCATTTTTAACTTATGTCTGTCCTTTATGTCTCTTTTTCATCCTAGATCAGCAGGCTAATCATGTGTCAAGAACTAGGGGAGTGGTACCGGGGAGGTGTGGGTTTTGACAGGAGAATTTGAGGAAGAAGTAGTGATAGATTGATGTACTAATTAACAGGACCCAGACTCAGAACCACAGACTCAGAACCTTTGCCCTTTCTCTTTTCTGTATGATTTGTGCAAATTTGGGGGTATGTGAGAAATTATGTTACCGGTGTGTGTGTAACGCACAGTGATCAGGCTAGCGTGTTCTGGTGTCTCGCCCAGGTACAATACATTTTTGTTAAGTGTAGCCATCTCACTCTGCTGGCAAGCACTGAATGTATTTTTTCTAGCTTACTATGGGTTTGCATCCTTTAACTCACTTCTCTTCATCCTCCTGTTCTCTCCAGCTCATCTTTTCCAGTCTCTCTATCTCCTCCTACCACCACAGGTGCACATTTCTTAGCTCCCACACATAAGTGAGAATGTGCAGTATTGGTCCTTGTGTCTGGCTTAGGTCACTAACTTAAGATCATGACCTCGACTTCCATCCACGTTGTTGCAAGTGCCATCACTCCACTGGGTATATGCGCTGTATTTTCTTTATCCTTTCATCTGTGGATGGACACTTGGGCTGATTCCACATCTTTGCCGTTGTGAGTAGTGCTGGGATGAACACGCGAGGGCAGACATCCCTCTGATGTATTGATTTATTTTCCTTTGGCTGCATGCACAGCAGTGGGATTGCTGGATCAAACTGTCATTCTATTTTCAGGTTTTATTTCTTGATAGGGTAACTTAGTAGTATATATATTGTTTGAAGTATGTATCATTTATTTTCACTTTTATTATGCTTATGCATGCTCATTTTTTTTTTCAGAATTCTTCCAACTATTATTTTTTCTTTTTAAAGTCATATCAATAGGTTGCAATATTTCCATTTGTTGGAGAAGGTCCTGGTTGTAGTTGGGCCCCTCACCCAGGAGGGGTGCTGTATACCCCCACGTTGTGCCCATCAGGTGAGAGCACACCCATCCCCCTCCCTCTTCCCCTCCTACCTCTCCCTCCTCATCCCTCCCCCCACCTTGAATTAAATCGAGTTTTCTCTTGTGTGGACCTGTATTAGTTCATCTATTGGCTTCATGTTAGTATTGACTACACTGGATGCTTACGTTTCCCTTCTTATGATACTTTACTAAAGAGAATGTTCTCCAACTCTATCTCAGTTAATACCAAAGATGTAAAGTCTCCATCTTTTTAATGGCTGAATAGTATTCCATGGTATACAGATACTACAGTTTATTAATCCATTTGTGGGTTGATGGGCACTTGGGTTGTTTCCACATCTTGGCAATTGTAAATTGAGCTGCCATAAATAATCCAGTGCAAATACCCTTGTGATAAAATGAATTTTTTTTCTTCTGGATAGATGCCTGGTAATGACATTGTGGGATCAAATGGGAGGTCTATTCTGAGTTCTTTGTGGGTATTTTTAGTTTTTCAAGGAGCCTCCATGCTGTTTTCCATCTTCCCACCAACAGTACAGAAGAGCTCCCTTTTCTCCACCTTCTTGCCAACACCTGTTATTTTTGGTCTCTTTAATTATAACCAATTTGACTAGCGCATTGTGGTTTTGATTTGCATTTCTCTGGTGATCAGTAATGTTGAAGTTCCTTAGCATTTTCAACTCATTCTGGTTGCCTTTCTTTTAAGACAGGATGTCTCGTTTGCCCATGAGTCCGAACGCAAGGTTGCCGTGTGACAGCACATCTGACCGCAGCCTTGAGAGGAGAGGATTGCTGACATCTGTCAGTCTTTTGTTTCCGGGCCTTTTATGTTTTTAGAGAGCATAGTTTCGAGCACACGGTGGGCACTTAGAAAAATGAGTCAAGTTTGTAAAATGGCGGTTGTCACATCTTAAGTGCAATCTTTATGTTTGCTATTTTCGTTAATATTATTTATATGGAGTAGCAGTAAACTGAGTGGGTCAGAGCAGGTGAGGTGGGAAGAGCACAGTTTTTGGAGTCCTGCAGGAGTTATGTGCTAGGTGACTTCTGTGCTACGGGAGATGTGCGGTTCTCCCCCCACCCCCGTCCTGCTTTCTCTCCCTCATCAACAGGGTTCTGGGGCCTCTGATTTGCCTGGTGGGTGCACCCTGGCCAGGAATGAGAGGGAGAGGGTAGAATGAGACCAGGCTCTTAGTCCCTCGGGGTCGGTCCTTGTGAGATTCCCTGTGTCTCTCCTCTGAAGGTCTCCTTTCCTTGTCTCAAAGCACCTGCTCTGAACAGTTCTCTCCTCCCAGGTTCTGGTGATGATTCCCTCTCCTTATCTGTTGACACTGAGGGATAATGATGGCTTCATTGAGATTAGTCTAGAATGATTGTCCCATACCTGCCATACCTTTGTTACGAGGGTCTTTTAAAATAAAAGGACAGTTCCTTGATTGCCTCATTTAAGCGTTCCAGGTCTTTTCCATTGGGATCCTGCCAGGTTCAAAGCTAGTCTCTGCTATTCACTAGATCTGGGGCCGTGGCCAAGTTCCTTAACATCTTTTGGGTTCACCATCTTCATCTACAAAACGTGTACACTAGGGTCTCAAACTCAAATGCATCAGGAATCAGGAGCCACACCATTGGTCTGTCATGCAAGAAAATAGGCCCAGGTGGTCAGGTATTTTGATTTGTCGAGAGAAGCCACATATCCAGCTTCTCTGTGAATCCTGACTTTGGAAATACTGAGCAGGCCAAGCTTTGGTTTTAGACTAATCTATGGAGAGACCTAGAAGTGCATCAAGACAGGGTCACACAGTGGGTGGGACACCTGCCCTAGAGCCCGACCGTCTGACTTTAGATGAAGGCTCTGCTGCTTCCTGGCTCAGTGACCTTGGACGTTTTACTTAGCTTCTCTGAGCCTTGGTGTCCTTATCTGAAAAATGGGGATAATGCTGTACTATACCCATTTCATAAGGTCACAATGATGATGTCAATATTTATATTTGTAATGACTTAGGAGAATGGACAGAAAAAGCCTTACTTATGTGTTTACTCATTTAAAAAACTGAGTGAAGTGCGATGTGCTTGGTGTGATGCTTGGAATATTGGGGTCTTTGAATCTATGGGAGTTTAAAGAATGAACGTCTAGGAGTGTCTGGAAGGTTTTAACTATGAGAACATAAACACACATTTCTCCAGCTCCTTATGCTGTTCGGTTAGCGTGAACTCTCAAAATAATAGAAGCTTTAAATTTTATTTCTCCTTCCAGAATGGTCTATTTAATGCCACTTGCCTGGAGAGACCGTCTGACTTTAGAGATCCTCATCAGGGTGTATTGATACTCAGCCCTGAGATTGTTCTAATAAGTTTTATTGACTGGGTAGACCTCGGAGTACTTTTTATTGACATGCAGTGTAAATCATTCCATCTGACATTTGAATGTCCTTTCTGAGAAACGTGTTAGACCTCACACGGAATACTGAGCTCCTGGTGATGTGTGCACGCCTTAGTGGAGCGTGCAGTGGCTTAGATGGAGATGTCACACGCACAGCCTTCTTCTTCCAAGTAAAATTGGATGGGGGAGAAGGGTCAAGGAATGTCGTCTTGTTGAAAAAAAAAATTAGGGAAAGTTTAAGAGGCAGTGTGGGAGCGTAGCTATTTCTACTGCATTTAGAAATGATAAAAAGCTGAGAGGACATTTACTATTGACCAGTAACGTGAGAAGCACCGACAGTAATAGACTTGCCGAGAAAGTCATGTGACTTCAAATTCAGAAGTTTACGTTTCATTCGAATTTATTCTTGGAAAGGGTGAAAAAAACACCCTGCAGCTGAAATTGTCTAATACAATGGCCATTTAAGGAAGCCTGGTGCCTTCCAGGAACTCGGTTTCTTGGATCGTGCTTCGCAAACCCATCTGGACGCTCATTCTCTCGCGCAGTCGTTGTGCCAACGTTTGCTGAGCATCTGCTGTGGGCCAGGCACCTGCTAGAGCCGGGGGCACGGTGACAAATGCAGCACTGTCCCTGCCCCTGAGGAGCTCATGGGCTAGTTGGGAAGACATAAAATTAGGAATGACAAGGCATCAAATGTGACAAGAGACAGGGGTTTTCAACTGTGCACTGTTGACATTCTGAGCTGGATCCTTTTTTGTTTGGGGACAACTGTCCAGGCCTTGCAGGATGCTGGGAAGCCTCTCTGAACCTCTACTCACTCTTATAAATGCCAGAAACACTCCACTCTGGTCGTGATAACCAAAAATGCCAAACATCGCCAGCGGGACAACATTGCCCCTGTTGAGAACCACTGTGAAACAGATATTTACATAATTTCTTGGGTAAGGAGCAGCTGATTGAACCAGGAGAAGTTGGGTGGATTTTTCAAAAGGATGATGACATTTGACCTGGCTCTTGAGCCAGGAATATGGCTTAACAGGTGGTGAAGTTGATATTCAGCCCTCCAGGAAAAGGGGAGGCAGGGGGGTGGTGGAACACACACTAGTTAGAAAAGAAATGTGTAGTTTTTATGAGTGAAATCAAAATGCGTGGCCAATAAGACTGGGAAGGCAGGTGTGGACCAATTCAAGTGTCTCCTATACTAAGCAATGATGGTTGAACTCTATCCTATAAGTCATGAGGTTATTAGAGGTTATTAATTGGATAAATGATGTGTTAGCATTTGCACTGTATTGTCTATCTGATTATTTGACTGTTCAGAATTTGGGATCCTCTTCTGGTGACAGCATCCTAGTTTTCTTTGGGGGAAAATCACTTGTCTGCCATTCTCAGACCAGGTCGAGATGAGTCATCTCTGATGTAGCCACTTAGAGGACCGTATCCACCTGGTCACCAGGGCGGTTCAGTGATGAGCCAGTGAGTGCACACTTCGAGAATTTTTCTAGTGCTGCTGTAGAATAAAAAGGGATATGCTCTTTCTGGAGTTATGAATTTGGTAAAATATGATATGTGAGGCTGTACCTATTGGGAGCATCTTGACATTGTAATCAAACAATGTGCCAAGGGGGACCCCAACACAACAGAAAGCAGAAACAACAGAGGAGAAATGACCCCCCTTGAACATTTGGTCCCATCAATGCTGAAAACTACTGTCCCTTGGAATTTTTACCCATGTGTACCCATAAATCCCATTTCTTGCTTAAACTACTTTGAGGTGAGCTTTTGTCTCTTGGGACGGGAAGAGAGAGACCTGCAAATAGAGTATTTTACAAATTGTTCTTTGATGTGGCTGGGGAAATGCTTTTCTTAAGTCCCAAAGGCTGTTGTTCTAGGCCAGGTGAGAGATAAGATGCAGTGAGTGGAAATGAAGAGATCTAAGGGAGGAAATACAAGTTTCGTTGGAGGTGTGCAGAGTTGCAAGTCCAGCATGCAAGCTCCTTCACAACACGGCTCCACCTCCCTGCCCATCCTCTCTTTCCATATCTCTGCCATCCATTTAGGCAGAGCTAGCTCCCTGGAACTAGGCTTTTTGGGAATGAGGATCTGACAGTATCTAAGATGGCACTGAATGATCCCTTTCTCCTGGTACCACATTCTGCTATGACCTCCTCCTTTTGGGTTGGGGCCGGTCATCTTGATTCACTTCTCACGAGCAGATCTGGCTGAAATCTCAGGATATAACTTCCAAAACTGAGCCGTAAAAGACATCACTTCCCTCCTAAACATGTGTTCCCTTGTCCTAAGGGAATCCCGCTGCCATATCCTGAACTGCTCACTGATGAGGACTCTATGACAAGGACCTGTGGGTGGCCAGCAGCCAGGGGCCGCTGAGGAAGGGAATCCTGCCCAGATCTCTGCAGTAAGCACAGAACAGATCTTTCTCTAGTCGAGTCTTAAGATCCAACTGCCGCCTCAACTGACCTGTGGATTGCAGCCTTTCCAGAGATGTTGATTCAGAGGCATCTGGCTAAGCTGTGCCACACCGTGACCACAGACACCAGAGTTAATGCTTGTTTCATGGAGCTGCTAAGTTTTAGAACAAACATTTACACTCTAGCGAGAGATAACCAAGGCAGTGGACGTGTGTTTCTACTTTTGCAAAACTAGTAGGTACTCAGTAAATACCTATCAAGTGAGTGAAGAGATTGGCTGTAAACAAAGAGTAGCCCCAGATGCCTGGTAAATAGCCAGCTGATGATGGTGTGTTTTGAACTGGAGATGTGGGGATGGGAACTTTAGCTGAGAGGTGAAGGGTGCACAGAGCTTTGGGATCCAGCAGCCATGGGGGCATAGATGACATCGATAGGAAGTGATTTAAGGGGAATGTGGGAAGAAGGGGAAGCTGAGGAACATGACTGGGTGGTGTCTAGGCATAGGGTTCATGTTTTACTGCGGTAAAGAGATGGGGATGGAGCATTCAGAGGCAGGAAGACACTCAGGAGTGTGGTGCTTCTCAGCCACAGAGAGTTGCCAGGAGGTTGTTCATACATCAGATGATGGGCAGCTGCAATTAAGAAGTGAACATGGGTGGGACCAGGGGGAGTATTCCGTAAAGAAGATACTGAGATAGTCGCCTGGGTAGAGGGTTGTAAACAGAAAAACATATTACAGGAGGTCACTAGATGGTGGAGAGGCTGGCGGTGATAAACATGGATTACTCTTTTCAAAGAACCTGGTGGTTAGAGGTAGACCCAAACTGGAGTTCACTTAAGGCTGTGGAAGATTTGGAGGAGGAGGATTAATATGAGAGGGTTTCAGCATGTGTATATCCTGATAGCCGGGAGAGTTTGAAGATGGAGCAGAGGGAAGAGTTAACTGTTGGAGGTGAAAACAGAAACCCGGAGGAGAGATGGAAAGATGGAAGCCAGCTCTCTGGCAGACCGTTTAGCCTTGGCGTTAAGGAGCGTGTTCAGAGAAGTACTTAACGTTTTGGTTCAACATCTGTCCTGTACTGCTCTGTGTTCTTCGGAAATACTCCAGGAAAAAAAAAATGCGATTGCTTTTATTGCCAAGTTGCTTAATTGCCTTACAGAATAATGGCAAGCAAGTCTCAGAGCTTTTGAACACAGAGATAAGTCAAAGTGAGAAGAAGCAGAGAAATCAAATAGAGCGATGGCCTTCTCATCACAGCCTCTCAAGTTGGTTACCCCCTCTTCTGTCAGTCTATTAGTGGCTGCTGCCACCTCTGAGACACCTGGTAGACTAAGAATAGAAAGGAATGCAAGACAATCCTACCTGCCATCATAAGGCACAGGGTTTGTGCATTGTTTTCTACTTTTCCCTCTTGTCCACCCTAAAAGAACTGCTTGAGTAAATGCCAGCTCTGCAACACTCTGCAAGGGTGATGCCAGGATCACTGCCACTTCATCCTCTTGACAAAAAACCTACCAAAAGGCAGTGATGGTACCTCACTCCATTTGCCTGTCGCCTAAAACTGCCAACTCATTTTCACCTGGTTGCACTTTGTCATCAACACCTGTGAGTCCAGTAGGGCTTTGATGTAAAGGGGCTGGTTCCAGCAAGGTTTGCCCACCTCCGTGTTGCCTGCCAGGGTAAAAGCTGAAGCTTAATTTGTTTATTCTTCCTAACACATGACATCACTATTTCTTAGTCCTAGTTATGGCTCCGAGGACTTCAAAATGGCACTTCCTGAGTGTTCCCATGGGTTCTCTGCAAAATACCTGTAGATTTTAATATATTCACGGTGCATAATCAGTGCTTCAGAAAGAACCCTGCTAACAATTGCCTCTTTTCTTAGAGTTTGAGAGCACAGCAAGGGATCGTGTTTTCAAAGAGAAGGGAAATATCCACACACAAAGCCCTCCGGTCTTAAAAACATGTAAAACTCCCACCTCCTCCCCCTCCCAGCCCTATCCACAAGTCATTCTGCTGTTGGACTAAACACACTGGTGTCCCATGTCAGGTACTTAGAACACCTGTGGGTGTGTGTGTGTGTGTGTGTGTAGGAAGATTTGAAGATTCAAATTCTCATTCTCATTCCAGGCTTCCTGAATAGACTCTCTGGGATGGAGATTCTGAATTTTGATGAACATTCCAGATGATTCTTACATATGCTGTGGCTTGGTAACCACGGGACAGTTTGACATTGGGTCAGTGGAGTTTCACAGGTGATGAGCGATGCGGAGGTTTTTCATTTCTACAGGGCGTGAGACTTAACTCTCCTGCAAAGCTAACCTTCTCCCTCTTCATGGGGATGTCGAGAATGCAGAAGGTGCCGCCTTGTCTCACACCCACCATCCCTAGGTGTTTCGCCATTGTTAAGAGGCATGCAGTATAGACCCGCAAATGCCACCACTTGAGTCACATCCACACAAGAAACATCTGGAAGTAAAGGGAAAAATATATTTTCCTATGACTTTCCCTTGGGCCACGAAAATATTTTCCAAAACACAGGTTTTAGTCTAGCCATGGCCAAGTGGAATGGGGCTAACTGACACTCAACTGATGATTGGTGGAAATTGAAGAGTAAATACTCAAGATCCCTTGTCCCCGGGTTGGGTCATTCTTGGGGGCCGCGAGCATGTTCTACACTGGCTCCCAGAATTCTTACCCACAGTGGTGACTTGCTGGATAATACACTTTCTGCTATGGCTTTTGTCTCTTCCCTATTCAATTCAGTTTGCCACTTCTGGCCATTGTTTCCTAGATTCCCCTCCCCAATTTGCTGCCTGCTCTGAAATACTTATCTGAGGGTTTGCTTCTGGGGGAAATGAAAAGAGCATCTGTAGATGTGTGAGCAGAGCACTGTGAACTGAGACTAACGTAACAGGGTGGGGGGATTGTACTGGAGGAGGCTGGAGTTGGTGGAGACGTGCTTCATGGCACAGAGCTCACTTTCCGTTACATGTTTACATTCAGCTTCCAGAATCCTGAATTTCAGCCTATATTTATATTGCTTTGTGCCACTAGATAGTCTCAAGCAATATGCCTGGTGATTTTTTTCTTGTTTAGAGTGTTCTACCTCTTAATTGAAGTATAAAGAATAAACAGAAATAATAAATGCACAAGAGGAAAGACAATCACGTATGCTTTGGCTGTGATTTACAGATACTTGACGGCTCAGAGCATCTATACCCCACCAGAAACCACACAGATGCACAGTCCTTCTTGTCAGGGTGCATATTTCAGCCTAAATGGCTTAAATATCTTTACTTATCCATTTGTAATAAAATGACTAAGACTTAAAATAAAGCGAGTGCATTTGAAAGAAATCGATTGTCAATATTCTGTGCTGCTAATACATGAACATTTTTTCCTCCTGAGAGGTTAGTACATTAAGGCAAAACTATTTATGTTCTGATTATAAATTCATTAACTATTTACACCTCATTGACTTGCAACTTTTTTTTTTCCTTGAGCAATCTCATTTTTAACCTTCATGGTTAACTTTGGATGGGACTATTCAGAAGTAGGCTTTACGCTTAAAAAAATTTTTTTTTTAGTGGGACTTTAGAATATTTACACAATGTGTTTTATGGCCTTAGGCTTCAGATCCCCCGTAAGTGGAGCGAGGTCTGGGGATGCAGGGTAGCCCACTATGGTACCCACAGAAGAGTATCAAGGATTTAAATATGAGGTCTTGAGCTTGTGTTTGTAAACTTAAGAACTTACTTTTTTCTCCTCTGCACTTCAGTTTCTTTATTTCTAAAATGGGACTAACAGGACTACCTACCTACCTACCTTCCAGGGCTTTCTGGGGTTAGATGCCAAAGCTCAGGCTTGGCATAGAGTGTGTTCTCAAACATGTTTTTATTTTCTTTCTTTTGAATAAGTGCTTACTGCTTTACCCAGCAGGAGGATGAAGCCGCATGAAACTCTGATTCACCATTCAATACGGAGTGAGTAAAAAGTTGGTGACAGCTGTTTCTAAAGGCACATTGTACCCAGGACCTGCTCTTGCTTACAAAGTGGGAGAAATTGAGGCTGTGGGCAGCTCTGGGCTGTCGGGGTTATTGATGTTGTGGAAGCATGAGGCTAGCCAACCACAAAACTTGGAAGTGTGTCATGGCCAAGGCCACAGTGAATTTCTCGAAGCTCACCCTGGTATGTAGCTGTGGAAGTCACCACTGACTGCCACGGAGCCACTACTGGGTGCCAGCATGATGCTTAGAAATGTCTCATGGATTAGCAATATGCCATTTAATACTCAGGATGTTGGGTGAGAGGGGTTGTTACTGAGCCGGGCTGAATCCCAGATTAATAACTTAGTAGCTTGATGAGTGTGAGCAAATGTCTTAACTGCCCTAGACCTCAGTTCTCTCATCTATAGAAAGAGGATGGTAAGAAAACCTGGCTTATGAAGTTGTGATGAGGATGTAATGAGAATAAGAATGGAAGTGGAGACCCTGGTGCCTGGTATAGTGAAAGAATGAATAAATGCTAGTCATTATTAGGATGTTACTATTAGCAGTTCTATTTCTGCTACTATCAGTGGTTCTCACTTGGGGTGACTGGCCCCATCAGGAGCACATGGGAATGTCTGAAGGTATTTTTTGGTTCTCACAACTGAGTGGGGGGAGGAAGGGATACTACCAGCATCTCATGGGTAGAAGCCAAGGACCCTGTTCAACACCCTGCAGTATACAGGTAACCCCACCACAACAAATGATTATCCGGCTCAAAAGATCAGCAGCACTAAGTTTGAGAAGTTCTGCTTCAGGCCACTCATAATTTTAAACAAGCTTACACATGGGACATTATGAAGTTTTCAGATACACAAAAACGAAGAAATGTAAAATCCACGTGCACAGACACAAATGAAACCCTCCCTTGTAAGCCGAGCAAGTTTCAACTTGGACTGGTCAATGCAGAAAGGATGCTGTGGACTGCATTTCCTGGGAGTGAAGGAATGGAACATAACACAGCCTGTCTTAAAACTTTTGTAGTGACCTATGTGTGACGAGGGAATGTAGCACAGGGAAGGCAGCACTATGGTGGTTTCAAATGGTGATTGAGTTAGCAGCTCCACAACCTTGGAAGGGTTCTGGGTTCTTTATTCTTCCTTCCTGCCACACTTAGTACTGGTCTTGTCCTCAGGCTGGTTACAGCCATTTGCGGCAGATCCGAAGTCACATCCACACAGGAAAACATCTGGAAGTAAAGGAAAAAATGTATTTTCCTATGGCTTTCACTGGGGCCAAGAAAATGTTTTCCAAAACACAGCAAAAATCTTCACCTCGATTGGATGACATGGATCCCATGATGGTTCCTAACTTAGTCACTTACAAGGAGAGTAATTATGTTGGGAGCTGGGAATCAAGTGTTATGTCCACTGTACTAATACCAACTATTATTATATTAGTTACATCTTCTTTATCCTCATTGTCATTATTCCTGCTTTACATATAGTAAAGTGATTAAAAAATATATTTAGTTCACATTGCCATTAAGTGGTAGATATAAGGCATGAAAGCAGATTGTCTTACTCATGAGTTTTATCCACTTGTTTCTTAAAGATGTAGAATTGTGTTCATCATAAAGGTACACTAAACCACATATAAACTAGCCTTCCCTGAACCAAAGACATAGCTGATTCTGTACTTATTATAGGCTAAGCAGTCAGGAATCTTTCCTTCATTCTGATCAAATTCAAACTATTTGTTTCCAAAATGCTTTTTACATATGCAGGCTCCTTTTGGTGATAAAGATTACTTCCCTTTGTCTTTTTCTTACTCCAAGACCAATGGGCCAGGAATCTCTACTCTCATGATCATAAATCACTGACATAATTCTAAGCTTGCCTTCATGGAGTATGACTCTTAGTAAACAGACAGACAAGAAGCCAGCTGTGACAATCAACAGACTTAGTTTTGAGTCCTAGCCTGACCACTGCCAGCTCTGTGGGCGTGGCCAAGGCACCAATTTTCTTTACTATTAAACTTTGATATGCTTATCTATAAAAAAGAAAATCATAATAGTATTTACACCTAGAGTTATATTGGGAGGACCAAATGAGATCATATAGCTAAAGAGTACATAGTAAACATTACATGCTTGTTATTTTTATTACTTTTCTTATTCTAACCACTGTTCAGCTTACTTTTTCATCATTTGCCAGATGTAGACAGGACAAGAAAAGGGATGGGCCCAAGGAGAATAGGAGAAACCATCATGTTTACTATTTCAACAACATTTTAAAACAGAGTGGGGGAGCTTGTGTCTTTTTAGAAAAAAACAAAAAACAAACAAACAAACAAAAAAACAGAACTCACACTGGAGAGCTCATTCCCCGTATTAAATGCCTTGGTTAATATCAAAACCCTGAACCACATGATAGATGGTGAGTTAGTTCAACCAATCAATAACTATATATCGAGTATCTGCCATGTGCCCAAGGACTGATGGAGGAAGAGGGAACATAAGGTGCAATCCATTCCCCTGTGGTCCTCAGACTGGTTTAATTAGTTCATTAGTTGACCCAGACTGTGATAAAGCTTTCAGGTAAGCCTGAAAACTGAGAACTTGAGGGCAAGGCAGGTCTTATGTAAAATTAGGCTTGTGCAAAGAATCTTATTGAGCCCAGAGTCACTTATAAATAAACTTGAATTATAAATAAGCTCTCTTCTTTGACTTGGGGAGGAACGGAAAGATGCCTGGCTACTTTGATTGTCTTTGGTTCACTTTTTTTTCATGTTTCTTCTATCCTATCTAACATACCACTGATCATTCCTAAAAATCTTGGAGTATTTTGGAGTAGTCTACTAATCCTCTACATGGACCACCTAAAAAATTCTTAAACAAATATGAGATAACAGTAGGGTGAAATGGTCATTGAAACATCAGTGAAGGCACTTCACGTATGGGGACGGTGGGTCTTGGCAAGACAGGGCTCTGCGTGAGCCTTCCCCAGTCCACACTTTGAGTATCAGCTCCTACTGACTTGCTGCCACACCACTTTCCAACCACTGGAACTCAACGTGACTCCATATTGAAGGCTTTATTTAAGAAGGCACTGTCCTGTTTTGCTCTTGAAACTCTCTCAAGATGTACTCTTCTTTACGATCATCCTTCACCCACCTCTCTGGGTACTTGCTGTTTATCTTCTCTGTTTACAGGCGATCTTTTCTGACTTCTCCCCTTCCTCCATGTCTGGCTATAAGTTCCCCTTCAGTATTGGCCAAGTCTTTCAAAACTGTTGCAATCACGGATGTACATAACTCACTTATCCTATTAGACTATATGCTTTTCTGAGTGCAGAAGCTGTGCCTAGTTTTACGTACTAAAATGAATGGCTTATGTGAAGGACTAGCCTCAAGAAAGATGCATGCTTGATGACTGGAAGAATGAAGAACTACATAAGGCGATGAGAAGGTTGAGCTCTCAAGCCATCCCAAAGTCATTAGTCCATCTGGACAGCAGCAATCAACTTCAGGGCAGAAGGAAGGGTCACCTTACCAAACATGTACTGAGCTACACTGCAGGCCCTTTGCACCAGGGAACAAGTCCTTGACATCAAGGACCTTTCAGTTTAATGGACAATGACATTTACAGTAGGCTAAGACAAAGGACCTGATAAAGTTAAATATAGGTATAAGAGGAGTTCACGAGAGGGCCTTATCTGTGAGGGTTGGGATAGGGAGTTGAGGGGTTCATAGGGAGGTGGCAATGTCAAAATGGAAATCTAAAAATAAATGGAGACTAGACAGGAAAAAGAGACTGTGTGGGAGTAGTAGAAGTTGGAGGAACGATGTGCCAAAGAATTGGAGACCAGAAAGGGAATAGCCCCTCTAGATAATAGGGTCAATTTAAGTGGGGTCAGATAATTCAGGAGGCCAACAGACCTGCTCTTTGGGAAACAACAGAGAGCTATGAGAAAAGACTAAGTTTGCAAGTGAGGTGATGAAGAAATTTACACTTCAGGTAGCACTTGGGCCAAGCATGAGTCTACAGAGTCATTCCTTTTTCTTTTTTATTTTTTTAAACCAGCTTTATGGAAAGCATCATTTTTGACATTTACTTATATCACAAATAGCAAAGTATTTTTCATATCCAGTAGGAGGAGCCAAAGTCTCCATGTTCTTTATAACCATCATACTGTAGCTGGGTGGCTCGTGCCCTGGGTTGTTCTAAGGAGCTGTCTACTTGAGCATCTCCTATTAACTTTCTGCGGCTCGATGTGGAGAAATGACAGAAAAACTTTACCTGTAATGAGAAAGGTCATTGTGAAAAAGAAACTAGTACTTTCCAAATGAATAGCATAATAGCATGCCATATTGATCTTTACTCTAATTTTGGTGTAAATTGGAATGGATGTCCCCCACACTCAGATTAAGCTTCCTTAAGCCATGAAGCCATGCAAGTACCCATACGTCATACTCAACACTCATAGCTAATATATCTAAGCCTATTCCTGCTCTAAAAATAAATAAATCACAGCAGACTCAGACTGACCTTGGTTTTCAGATAGTTGAATATGTTTTATTTCATTTCCAATAGTAAAAATACATATTAAAAAAACAACCAAAGAGCCCAGCAATTACGAATGAAACAACAGCCAATGTTTCTGCCTTGAATGACTGCTTTCATTTTTTCCCCCTTTTGGAATAAAAATGAAGAAATATAAAGAAACAGTTCCTGTTGGCAAATTTGCACAAAACATTATATTTCAGCAGAACTTCCCATTAGCTGCCACTTATTTCCTCTCTCATTATTGATAATTTGCTTTTAAATTGAGAATACCTCTTTTTACAACCCATCTCATCTCCCTGCATGGCGAGACAATTACATTTAAATTCAGTGGTTTCCCCATTGTAAACAGTTTCTGGGGGGGGAAATGATTATGATGTTACTAACCCAGATTTATGGCTTCAATTGTGCTATCACTGAAAGATGAGGCCACTATAAAAAATTACTTGTTTACATACAAATATATTATTATCAAAGAGGGTCCTAAGAAAACAAATGGTAAAAGCCCACCCCAACTGCAAAACTATTGGGGCCAATGATAGAGATGTCTTTCTGGATTTTTGCAAAGTTTTTTTTTCCAGATGATGATCAAATGTTGCATGGTTTTTAATAATTCCAGTTGTAGGCAAGAAGCTCCCTCTTTGTTTTATTCTACTACTCAAAGAAACCCCAGTCTGATAAGAGGAAGAAACTCCTAATGAATCTAGTATTTGTTAGGTACTATGAAATAGACAGGGGAGAAAGGAATAGATATGAAGTGGTCCCTGCCTTTGGAAATCGTACAGTCCTGCAATCACAATCCCGAGACAGGAAAATCAGCACAAGGCTCAGATCAAATGCTCAAGATTGGAATCAGATTGCAGTGTGGTCTTGTCCAGGGCCATCTGCCCAGATTCTAAGCAAAGTGGTAGAGTGGTTCGCCACATAAAATCAGGTGGGCCACCTGGAGGTCCTGGTTCTTTGCCTG
Organism: Galagoides demidoff; assembly: GCA_963574575.1. Classification (NCBI taxonomy): domain Eukaryota; kingdom Metazoa; phylum Chordata; class Mammalia; order Primates; family Galagidae; genus Galagoides; species Galagoides demidoff. The sequence continues at coordinate 73,996 of CAUYQV010166541.1, forward strand.
CTATGTGACCTTGAATAAATCACAATTCCCTGAACCCAAACTTTATCATGCAATGTTCATCAAAGAAAACAAAGGAAAAGAAAAAGGCTGCAGGGAGCAGTTTTTCCCATTCAGAGTCCAGAGTAGAACTCAGGTAAGGAGATACGTTGCTTCCACCTCTCTAAGCATCTATGAAATGGATGAATCCATAGTATCTACTTCCTCGAGTTGGTGGGAAGACTCGATGCCAACTGCTTAAAACAGCATCTGGAGCAACGTAAGTGCTTATTCGGTGGTAGCAGGCATTAAGGAGCCATGAGGCTTTTGGCTCTGAGGCTAAGAGGACAATCTTTAAACTCCACATAGAATCGGCGCCTGGTGCAGCCTTAGGAGGCCGGGAGAGAGCAGGACTGGAGAGACCAGCTGGGAGGCAGGAGGGCGGCCCAGCCCCGCGGCGATGGCACCCTGACAGCATCTGGCCTGGCTAACTTTTCGCATCTTGGATAGGGCTCCATCTCTGCCTGGCCGCGAGATTTGAAGATTCGCCACAAAACTTCCTCAGAGCAGAAGTGAATTGGGGCAAAAAGCTGTCTCTATCTGGTGTTTCTCCGGGGCACTTGTCCACTCCGATGGGGGGTCGGGAGGAAGGCGCTGGTGCTCAGTGAGCTAGCCACTCCGGGAGGAAGAGGACTGGAGCACTCAGTGAAAGACCCGGGCTCACGCCCCCCGACCCCCGGGCAGCCAACTTCCACTCCTCCTCTGCAGGCAAGAAGCCCGAGGCACCGGGTCGCGCGTCCGCCGCCGCCCGCTGGAATCCAGGGCTGCACGCGTGACCGCGGCGGCGCTGGCGAGGGGAAGGGGGAGGGGGCGCTCCCTCGCTCACCGGATTATTTTTGGCTCCGCAGCCCGGGCTGCTCGCTGCCTGTCGCGCGCTCGCGCACACACACGCACACACACACATACACGCACACATTTTCTCGCGCGCTCTCTCGCTCTCCTTTGTTTATTTTCTAATCTATATTTTTGTTGAAAGCTCCCCTCTTGGTTCCCTCCCGCCCGCCCGCACGCGCTCTTGCGGGCCGTCCTGGTGCACGCCGCTTCCCCCATCGCCCCAGCCCCCCTTCCCGGTCTCCCCGAGCGCGGGGTTTGAAGGTCACCTCCTTTCCAGTCCCCGTGCGAACCGCGCCGCCGCCGCCTCCTCCAGCTGGAGCCGGTGGCACTGGCTGCGCTGCCCTGAAGTGCGGCTCGCAGCGGCGCGGCGGCAGCCAGAGCCCGGGGTCCGCGCAGGGTGGGGAAGCCCGAACTCGACCAGGGGAATCCCTCCCCTTTCCCCCCAGCCCGGCTGCACAGCGGGGGCGCGGGGCGCTTTGCTAGCCCCGGGAGCGGAGGCGCGGCGGCTGGACCCACGCGTGCGCCTCTGGGGCCGGAGAGGGAAGGAGCGAGCAGAGCACTCCGCATCTGGAGGGGACAGCCGCGCGCCCCGCCCCGGCGTCCGGAGCGAGAGAACTCCGAGCCTCAGCACAGGCAGCGCGAGGAAGAGCGGACTGCGAGTCCTAGGATTGAGAACTCCGTCTCCTCAGACCCCCGCCCAGTGGCAGTCAGGGCCCCCATAGGGCGGGACCCTCGCCACGCCCAGGCAGGGGCTCCAGGGCGGGGCTGACCTGCCGCGAAGTTGCCGACGGTGCCGGAGAAGAGGGCACCCCACTTCGCCGCCTCCAGCTTATGGTGAGTGTGGCCCGGGGTGCAGAGAACACCGGGGAATTCGGGGGTCTAGGGCCGAAGAGAAGGCCACCGCAGCCGGCGCGCCCCGGGAGTTCTAGGTAAGTCCAGGCGGAGTCCCTGCCTCTGCGCCCCCGTGACCTGGCCCAAGAGGTCCCAGGGAGGGAAGACCTGGGTCCCCAAGAGCTGGCCTTCTTCTAGCGCTCGTCTGGGCGCGGTGGACAGGAACTTTTTCAGTGTATGTGGAGCGATGTCGCTGCACGTTCTCCACCCCAACCCCGTGCCCAGACCGAGACCCTCTCCCTCCCGCGTCGCTTTCAGAAGCACGTCCTTGCTCGCCCCAGAGCGCCCCTCCGAAGCGCCCAGGCAGCCTCTTTCGTCCTCTCGGGAGCGAGTCCTAGGTGCAGGCAGCAGCAGGAACCTGCCTGCGCACTTCCATTCGTCTCCTGGCGGGCTGGACGCGCTCGGGTCGCTGCCTCCTCCGCTGCCCTTCGTGGGCTCTGAAGGAGGAGGAGGCGCCTCGGTAACCCTGAGGGCGCTTAGAAGCGCCCGAACCCCCTGTGCGTGGCGGGGAAGAGGATGCTCTCTGGGCCAGCGGGGAGCACGGCTGTGTTTACTGGCACCGCGATCAACGCCCCGAAATGCAGCCTGGACTCCAGGGGAGGGGGCCAGCTGGGAAACTCGGGAGTGGGAAACTCCTGCTGCGCCCCTGGTTCCTTCAGTCCCTTAGAGCACCGTCATCTCCGGGAAGGGAGCCCAGAGATAGCAGACCTCTGCGCTGTGTCTGAGAGCAGTCCAAGGGTCGACCCTTGTCTGCTCTAATCAAACAATTGTCCGGGACGGAGGTGAGGGTAGGGCTCCGGGGGCCCAGTTCCCATCTCCTCGCGCCCGGAGGTCGCCTGGTCTGGGATGCTCCTGAGCCTCCTAGGCGCCAGCTTCAGGCACCAGGAGTCACGCGGAGCCGGGAGACAGTCGGCTCAGGAAGGGAAGGGAAGACCCTGATCCCATCCTACCATGGGGCTCCCAACTCCATTCATTCCTTACTGCCAAGGAATAAGGGGTTCATTGCTTCTGGATGGGCCAGAGTGGGGTGCACTTGCCTGCCCAGGAGCATCAGGGGCGGGGCTGCTCACGAAGAGCCTGGGGCTTGGAAATCCAGGCAGTCCGGCATCCAACCTCAGGTCTTCTCCATGGAACTTGGAAAGAAGTGGGGGAGGTGCAGTGGAACAGCTTTGTTTGAGCTGAAAAATAATGCATCGCAACTTGGGTTTTCTTCAATAATAATAATGATTGGTTTTATTTTAAAATTTCATATGTAAAGAGGCCTGGCCTTTACTAAACAAGTTAAGGGTGTTCCCAGCCTGAGATCCCTTCCCCGCATCCCCCCACCCCACCTTCCCCACTAGTTCACCCACCTTCATTTATCTCTGTTACAAAAGGGGGAAAAGAAAAGATGAGAGGGCTGGATCCTTTCAATTTTTAAGTGACCACAGTGGGCCTGGCTGGAGCCGCTGGCAGAATTATTTTTAACCAAGATCTTTTATCTTCAGAGGCAAGGACCTGGGGCCTGTGAAGGGTGAAGGTGGGGCTGGCAGTGGCTGTGCTGGCACACAGTGGGGTTGGCTTCAAATCTTCTACCTCTCTGAGCTCATCTGGGAGGCCCTGGAGGCTGAAGAATACCCTAGGTTTTCCCTAAATTAGCTTATAGTCTAGTTGGGTTAGGAAAAAAGGCATCATTCCTTACAGCAGTGGAGGTGACACCTTAAGGGTCCAGAGAATGGAGCTTTGTGGCCCAGAAGAGTGCAGGGCTCCTAGCTTGGTCATCTACTAGCTGTGTGTCTTTGGGCAAGTTACATTACCTCCCTGTGCCTCAGTTTGTTCGCCTATAAGATGAGTTGTGGTAGTCTCAGTCTGTTCATCTGTAAGATGAGTTTTAGTGGTAGAAGGTTTTTTGGTGGGAATTAAATAAAGCAATAAGCACTTAGAAGAGTGTCTAGCACATGATAAGTGCCTGAATTATGTTAGTTTTCTTTTTTCTTTTCTCCAAATAGATTGCTCTAATTTTTGAGTTTTATAAAACCAGGTCTGGGTGGGATAGAAGAGGCAGGTAGCTTGTTTTACACACCTGCATTTCCTTTTAAGTAAACAACAGAAGCTTCAAGCCCGCCCAGCTGTAGCTGGCCTGACCGCTCCTATTCTATCCACACTGCTCAAGTTCCAAGGAGGACGAGGTTCAATCTCCCCACTGCCTGGGACATAGGTTGGTGACCTCGGACTTGCTGTCTGGATAAGTATCCCGAAGTTAAGTTTCTGCAGTAGTGTGCATTTCTTTTGCCTTTATCTCCTTGGCCTCCTAGAATGAGAGCATTGCCTTAGTAAATTTATTTTTTAATTGGAAAACACTCCTTTGAAACCTGAGATATTTTGAAAACACGAGAATTAAAGACTATTAGAAATGGCTTTATCATTTATCCTGTGAGCCACACATTACAATGACTGTGTTTAAATACAAACTTTTGTGATTTAAAAAAAAAATACTGTATGCCCAAAAAAAAAAAACAAACACAAACACCCCCCCCCCCCCCCCCCCCGAAAGCCTCTGAGTGTGGGAGTAAACCCATTGATCAGGTTTTACAAAATTGTACTTTTTATTTTGTTGTGGTTAAGAGCACAGCACGGGATCTACCCTCTTCATAATTTTTTTTTAAAGGTGGGGAAGGGTTTTTTTTTTTTTTTTTAAGAGACAGAGTCTCACTTTATTTCCCTTAGTAGAGTGCTGTGGAGTCACAGCTCACAGCAACCTCCAACTCCTGGGCTTAGGCGATTCTCCTGCCTCAGCCTCCTGAGTAGCTGGGACTACAGGCGTCCACCACAATGCCCGGCTATTTTTTGTTGCAGTTTGGCTGGGGCTGGGTTTGAACCTGCCAACCTCGGTATACAGGGCTGGTGCCGCCCTCTTCATAGATTTTTTTTTTTTTTGAGCCGGAGCCTCAAGCTATCCCACTGGGTAGAGTGCCATGGCATCACAGCTCATAGCAACCTCCAACTCCCGGGCTCAAGCGAGTCTCCTGCCTCCGCCTCCCAAGTAGCTGGGACCACAGGCGCCCGCCACAACGCCCGGC